>JAWWEW010000065.1:4999733-5017529 GCA_035583185.1 Anabacerthia variegaticeps
GTGCCCCATCTGGCTTTGTGCTGGGCGACCTCCCTGTAAGCAGGGCTGGGTCTTTGCTTTGCTTTCTTTGGCCTTTTTGTTATTAGCTTTTTTTCTTCAGAATTTTTTATGTGATCATTTGCTGATTAGTCATTTTTCCCTGTTTCTGGCCTTTTCGACTTTTTACTAATGTGTTGTTTACAGGTCTTATGGTGGTGGTGGTGGTGGTGTTTGTTTCTCTCAACCTGTTTTTTTTAGGTTTTTGCTCCTTTACAGTGGGGAAAACATCTGGACCTCCAGATCAATAAAATCTTAGTCCTTTTTCTCCTGGGCCAGTAGCTCTGACTGTGCACTTTTTTTTTTTTGTTATCAATGAAATGCTTTTTCTATTTTTTGCAAATGTTCATACACAATTTTTCTTTTCTCATGGTTTCATGATTCTTCAGTATTTGGGGTTTTTTTCCTTTTTCCCTGCAGTTACACATTATGATGTTGTGATGTGTTTTTTCCCCTTTCTATTTTTGTTGCCATGTTTTGGTGTCATAGTAAGTGACACTGCAATTCCCCAGCCAGTGTCGTGTGGGGTCGAGCTCTGGGACTGCAGCACTAGACTTATAAATCAGGGGACTTAGCTGTAATGACTAGGGCAGTAAACTGATTATATCTGAGTGCTGGCTGGTATGGTCCCAAGCCTTTTTCGATAGCACCTGCTCTGTAGCTTCTGCTTTGGAACATCCTCTAGGTGTCCAAGCCATGGGGAGTGTTTTCTTCCACTGAATCTACAGAGAAGGTGTTTACTTTTTGAAGTTTAAGACAAAATGGAGACAGTAGAAGACATGGGGGACTGGCACTTTCCTCTCTGCTCCAAGTTGTGGCTTCTCCATGGTTTTCCAGCCTAAGCAAAGAGAAGCAGGCGCTGGGTAATGTGGCAGCACTTGAGAATTTTCCTATGCTCCAAGCAATTTGTCATTATGGACTGGGAGGAATCCCTGATTGACCATGTAGGGTGCAAGTGGCTGGATGTGGCCAGAGGGCTGCTGTTGTTTGGGGTGTGGGAAGGGAAATGCAGAGGGCAGGGCTGGCCCAGTGCCTAGGGCAGAGCTGGCACAGGGTGTGGGCAGGCAGGGCTGCCTCCGGCTCTTCCCAGGCTCTGGGGTTGTCCCTGGGGCAGGAGGGGCAGGGGAACCCCTTCCTCGGTCACTGCAGCACATGCTCCTATTGTCCCTCTAACAATGGTGGAGAGGAGGGAGCTCTGGAGCTGATGACACAAACCCCGGCACGGGGAGCAGCTGCCTGGCTGCTCAAGGGAAGCTCTGTGTGTGCAGAGACAGCCCCTGCCCTTCCAGGGTGACAGCCAGGCCTCCTGACAGCCTCACTGTGGGACCGGGCTCTGTCTGGTGCTAGAAAGGGGCAAAACTGCCTTTTCTTAAATCAGAATCACAGAATATCCTGAGCTGGGAGGGACCCACAAGGATCATTGAGTCCTACTCAACCTGTACAGACACCCCAACAATCCAACCCTGTCTCTGTCTCATGGTCCAAACCCTCCTGGAGCTCTGGCAGCCTTGGGGCCATGCCCACTGCCCTGGGGAGCGTGTTCAGTGCCCACCAGCTTCTGGGGGCAGAACCTTTTCCTGAGATCCCACCTAACTCTGCACTGACAGCTCCAGCTCTTCCCTGGGTGCTCTCCCTGCTCACAGCAGAGATCTGAGCTGCTCCTCCCCTTCCCCTCATGAGGCTGTAGAATGTATTTAACCTGCTTCTTTCCGGAGTGAGGGGCTTCCTCACTCACTCGGAGTACAGGGAGACCCTGCAGGCAGCTGCTTCCAGTGCCTGTTTCTTGGAACTATCTATAGGAACCTGTGTGGTGAGAGTAAAGAGCCCTGGTCTACTGGTTTCTTCATAAATAAGGAATGCTGTTAAACACTTCCCATTGCTTAAGGCCCAGCAGGTAGGAAGAGAAAATTCAGGGAAGCTATTTTCATTCTCTGTAACTTGAATTAGTCATCTCTCCTGAGACAGAGGGGAGAAAGCTTGGCTGGGAATGGGATCAGCCATGCTGTGCTCCACACTTTCTATGCCCAGCACCTTCCCAGGAGCCCCCCAGCAGCTTCTCCTTTTCCACACAGGTCAATTTCTATAAAACTAAGGTTTTTGAAGTTGCTCTGGGAATCAGCTGCCTGTCAGGGGCTTCTAATGCTGTGGGACCTGGCATCAGCCCCTGCAGCTACTCCCCATTTTAGAAGGGTTGGTGTGTCACAGGGTAAGGTGTTCAGCAGGTGAAGAAGGGGAGTTTCACTGTCGGAAGTGGCATCTTTTCCCAGTTCCAATGCTCTCTCCATGGTCACGCCCATCTGAAGAGCCCCTAGGATGTGGCACACTTGCAAAGAGCTTGATTACAGGCCCTCTGGCCACTCTCCCTTCAGGGAGGAGACAGATCTGACTCTGAACTAGGAGCTGTTGCCTGCCAAACCTGCCTGGCTCAGCTGGCAGAGGTGCTTCTCCTTCCCCAGGGAATGAGTCTCCTCTAAGCTCAGCAGAGATCAGGTTTGTGGGGCACGGTGCAGAAAGCAGCTCTCCCCAAAAAAACAGCCCCTGCCAAGCAGGATGCAACAGGAGTCAGTGAGGAGGAGGCTGGAGCAGGCAGCCAAGGACCCTTCCCACTCAGTCTGGGGAGCAGATGGAGCAAACTGAAAGCTCTGTGCTTCAGTCAGCCCCCACTTCCAGGCTGAGTTGGCTCCTAGTGTCCTGGCTGCAACCCACAAGGATCCCCAAGTGTCTTGCAGGAAGATTTTAGTGGCCTTGTGCTAGAGGCAGCCGGAGATGGATGTCATCCTCCAGATGGATAGCAAGCTGCAAGGAGAATTGCTTTGCTGTGCTTGGCCAGGAGAGGTGCAGTGCTGGGATCTTGTCTGGAGGATCCCAGCAGGATGGAAAAGCAGCAGTGCCAGGTGAAGCAGGGATTTATTTTGTGGGATTGTGACCTGTAGTGAATGCTCCCTGCTGGCAGCCTCCTTCCCTTGAAGGCAAGGCCCCCTGACAGGCGGGAGGTCACAGCATTCCCGCTCTGAGTGGGTGTGAGCACAGCCAGGACTTTCTGCTACAGAGCAGCTACAGGACAGGGTGTGCAGGCAAACACGGAGGAGCAGAGGGGAGGGACAGATGTTCCTGCTGGCAAGATGTTCCAGTGCACGGCTGGAGCTGATTCCTCACAGGCACTTCTTAGCCCTTGATCACTCTTAGGCTGAAGTCTTGAGTCTCGGGGGCTTTTCAGTGTGCAGACAACCATAGAGCAGGTAGAGGGTACCAAAGGATGAGCCCTGATTGCTGTGGCAGAGCTGAGGCTCCATGCCAGCCTGCTGACTCCTCGGCCAGGCTGCTGGAAGCCCAGCAGACCCAGGCTGGTGCTGCAGCAGGAGCCCTGCCTGCCCCTGTTTTCCATGGCTCCGTGCTGCTTGCAGGAAGGAGGGGAGCACAGTCTCCTCCACCCCTGCTCTGTGCAGCAGTGCCACAAAGCCCAGGGAGTTCTTATCTGGGCCATGCCACATATAGCATCTGTGGAGCCTCCTGGGGCTCCCAGGGGCCATCCTGTCCCTCCAGTCAAGGGCAAAGCTCTCCTGCAGCCTCCCCTGCTTGTCCCTCAAAGATGGGCTGGGAAGGGCCCAGGCTTGGCTTAGTGCAGGGAGGAGTGTGGATCCTTAGCATCCCTCTTGTCAGCTGGGGCTTGGGCAGAGCAGGATGTGCAGGGCCAGGTGCTGAGCTGGGAGGCAGGTGAGCAGCAGTCACACCTGGGGCTGTGATCTCTGCCAGAACCATAAATAGCACTGATTCCCAGATGCCCTCCCTTACTCCCCCATCCTGTGACTCCCCTGCTCCAGTGGCCTTGGGGAGGGTGTCAGTGGTCTGGCCCCCACAGTGCTGCCCCCCAGGTCCTGCTGTCTGGGTCCTTAGGTCTCCCCTCCCCGGCGATTGGCAGTGGTTGCTGCGTGGGCATCCTGCTGGCACGTTTTGAGCAGGACCCAGAGTGTGCTGCTGTGCAGTGATTCATGAGCAGGAGGGAGAGACTCTAAATCCTGGTTTTGGGGTGGGCTGAGGGCAGGGCAGAGACCTTTCTCCTAGAAGGAGTGTGTCCCCTGCAGCAGTATGTCCTTGGGCAAGGCCAGGTTTTAATTGCTGCAGCATCACCAGACACCCAAGTCATGGTCCCCCTCACGCCTCTGCTCCCAGCCTGCCTCCTGCAGCTACTGGGGACAGTGCCTGAGCTACCAGGACCAGTGAATGTCCCCAAAGACTCCCCACGTGCCCTGGCTTTCTCTCCACGGGGGATCCAGGGCCAGTTTTGCTGATCTGAGCACCTGGGGGAGCTGTCTGTGTCTGCTTGTCTGTCTGTCCTGCAGCATCCCCTCATTGCTGCTGCTCTCTGCACTGCTGTGCTGCACTGTGCCTGTTCAGTGCCTCCTTGTCCCTCTTTATTCTTGCCTGTCTGTCTCTCTGACTGCCACCTGACACTGCAAGCACTGCCTGCCCCTCTCTCCATTTGCCTGTCATTATTAGGATTTTTACTCCCCACCCTTTTCTTTGGCCACTATCCGGAGGCCTCTGCATTAGGTGTGACTTAGGCACTGCTTTTCCCTGGTTTATTGGCAGCAGCCAGACTGCAATGTGCAGCAAAAGGGCTGTCCAGCGGGAGAACCTCTGCAAAGAGATTCCTGCAAATGCCTAGGCAGGACACTCACTGCCAGCACTGCCCAGAAACTGCACATTCACGCCTGCCTGCACAGCACCACAGCCAGGGACTGAGAGGCAGCTGAAATCTCTTGCAGTGGGACTTGAGGAGAAAAAAAAAAAAGGCCAAAAAAACCCAGCCCTTCGAGCTTGAATTCCCCTGGTTGCCCATGGGATAGCTGGGGGTGAGGGGATGTGGAGCTTTGTTACGGAGGTATGAGGCTGGATGTAAAAAGGACCTGTGTGTGGTTATATGTGCTGCCCCACATCACAGCTGTGTTTGGATGCAGACCTTGTGCTTGCCATTTTTCCACTCTGACAACATTGCAACATGCCTCTTGTGTCTGCCTCTTTGCCTTGCATCCATCTGCTTCCAGTCTTGTTATCTTTCTGTGCCACTTTGCCAGGCCTTCAATCCCATCCACAGCCAGCCCCACCAGTCTGGTGTGTCACCATGCTGCCAGTGACACACAGTGCCTTTGACACCCAGCTACCACAGCAGACAGGGTTAGGCCTTTTCCCTTCTCATGGCAGGACACTGGAATCCTGCTGCACATTCTCAGGAAATCACAGGTCCTTCTGGCCAGCTTGGGGGTCCTTCTCCATCTGTCAACCCACCTGCATCCCATGTAGTGGACATTGCAGCTAGAGCCAGCTTTTGTGGAATTAGCAAAACCCCCTGCACAGCCAGCTTGCAAAACCTCAGCACTTCAGGTGTCACCTGGGATCAGGTTCTGCTGGAGCAGAATATGACTTTTCATATCCACTTTCATGGTGTCAGCTCTTTATGCAGAACCCAGCTGGGGGTGTGGGAGGAGGTGAGGACAGGGCAGGCCATCCTGAGTGCCTCTGTTCTTTCCTGGGATGCCTTGGGACCCAAACTCCCAGGGAGAGCAGCTCCCTAATGCTGTCCTTTCCTTTCATCACCCTGCCCAAGAGCAGGGAAGAGGTCTCTTTCCAGGCTGCTTTCTGAATCCAAAGACATTTTGTCTGTGAAGAAGCAGCTCTGCTTAGCCCCTTCCCAGCCACGTGTTGATGGAAGCCTGGTGGGAGCAAAACCTTGTTGTGTCCTCATTGTTATCAGCCCCAGGCCTAAAACTGAAGGTTTGTGGCTGGTGGCATCACAGAGAGTGCTTGTAGGTGTGACTCTTGGGGACATGGCTTAGTGGTGAACTTGGTAGTGCTGGCTTAACATTTGGGTTCGATGGTCTTAGAGGTTTTTCCCAACCTGAATCCTGTGATTCAGGTATGTGTCCTGCTGTTCCCACCATCATTTTGGAGGGGACCTGTGTCACACAGGTCTCTGGTGCTTTGGGGCAGACTGGCCTCGTTGTGACCCGAGCTCAACTCTTTTGATGAGGGGAGATGACAATGCCCCCTTCTCAGTAAAGCCCACGCCAAGCCCTTCTTCCCCTTCCCAGCAAAACACCTCCCACGCTGCCGGGAAGGACGAGGGCTGGCAGCCCTTCTCCGAAACGATGTTCCCATGGCAATGGGGATGCGTCCCCCTTCCTGGGGAAGAGAAGGCAGGGACGGCAGAGGGAGGCGAGCGGGACCCTCCGCATCAGCGCGCACCGCCCGTGCGGGGCGGGGGGGTGTCTGAGTCCCGCAGAGACCCCCCCGCACCGCCCCCCGCCGCAGGGCCGGGGGCCGAGCCTCAGTGACGCCTCCCGGTCCCCATTCGCTGGGTCCGCCCGCCCAGCCCTGCCCAGACTGCGGGAGCGGCGCGCCCACAGCCCCGCCGGGCAGCCCCGCACAGCGCCCGCAGCCCCGCAGGCAGCGGGCAGCCCCGGACAGCGCCGCAGCTAGGGCAGGTAGGCACCGCACTGCCCCGCTGGGACCCTCCGCTGGGATCGGGACACACCGCGGGGAGGGTCGCGCCTGGCCCCGCGGGGGTATCTCACCCCTCGCCCCGGGGGATGCTCGGCCGGGCGGGGGTCCCGCTCGGTGTTCTCGCAGCGGGGCCGGTGCCCGCCCCGCTCCAGCCCCCCGGATCGGGACTGCGGCATTCCCGGTGGGCGCGCCCCCGCAGCAGCAGCCGCGCTCCCGCCCCGCGCTGCTGCAAGACAGGGATGCCCGAGCCTTCCCCGAGCCCTCATGCCCCTCTCGAAGGGGTCCTGCTTCTCTCTTCCTCAGGCACCCCCCGTCGCGGTTCCTCTCAGCCCATCAGCTCTGCACCCTCCCGTCCCCAGTCCCGTCCCCATTCCCATCCCCATCCCTATCCCCATCTCCGTCTACCATTCCCGTCCCCATCCCCATTCTCATCCCCATCCCTGTCCCCATCCCCGTCGCTATCTCTTTCTCCGTCCCTATCCCCATCTCCATTCCCGTCCCCATTCCTATCGCTATCCCCATCCCCATCCCTGCGGCTCATCTGTCACCCTTAGCCCGTCACGATGGTGGCACAGGGGGACCTGAGTAGGTGCCACCGTGGTATGACCCTGAGCAGTCGGAGACACTGCTGGGAAGCTTTACCCTCTGATGTTACCATCCTCCTGAGCCCTATCCCTACACCAAACCCTTGGGATCTTGCAGGAGCGAGAGTAAGCTGGATAGCTCTGCTCCTGGCACCGCTGCCAGGAGGATAGGAAGGGTCCAAGGGCTCAGGGACTCAGAGCCTGGAAGGTCTGAGTGTTTTGGGATGTAAAATGGGAGGAAGACCCCTTCTTTGAGAGCTTATTTGCACTGATTATCTGGAGGAAAGCCTGACTGTGACCTAGATAGTGTCCCAGGACATTCAAAGAGGAGCAGGTTGGATGGGAAATGACAAAGCAAGAGATGGGGGGCAGTTTCTAGGAACCAGAGGAGACTCAGATTGTCTCCTCCATCATGACTTTGCCCCCAGTTTGCGATCTCTTGTTTGTCAAGACCAAACAGAAGGGGATTTTTTTTCCTGACCAGTTTTGGGGTTGTGGACAAAGAGATTTTTTAGAGCTCCAGAGTGAGCAAATGGGTTTGGTATTTCCTCCTTGAATGTTATATGAAAGACCCAATAATTGCTAAATAAGATCCAACTGGCTGCGGTGCAGGAAATTCCTGGCTCTTCCCTCAGTGCTTAGCCAAGGTGAGAGGGAACAAACCAAGGGTCTGCTGACCCCTCTTCCAGCTTGGTGATTCACGTCCCCTTCTTGGACCTGGCCCCACATCCCCAGGCTGGAGCAGTGACTGCAGGGTGCCTGGTGTGTCCTTCAGCCTCCCCCACCCTCTCCCTCCATTCCGCATATCTGCGGCTGGATTCCCCACGCGGCTGCTTGGCTGGGCTGCAAACCTTTAATTGTTTCCTCGTGGCTGGATTGGGCTGACTGGAATCAGCAGCCCTGGTGTTTTGATGGCACATCCACGGGTGCCTTACCCACACACACCCTGGATGGAGACAGGCACCAGGCAGGGACCCAGAGGGTGGATGCTGCCACACAAATCCCTTCCACCCTTCCCTCCCAGGCAGGCTCAGCTCAGCTCAGCTCCTGGGGACTCAGTGCCACCCTTCAGCAGTCTTGGCTCCCTGTCCAGCTGCTGTGTCCCTCTTGCTCGCTGCTCTTGGCCCCTTTCCCTCCACTGCATCGCAGTGACTCATCCTTGCTGAGCTCACCCGCTGGAGCCGCAGCGGGGCTGGCAGGGCAGGCGCCCGCCAGCGCCAGGAGAGGGTCCCTCACCTGAAATCCCCCTTGCCGGGAGCCACAGACCTCTGGATAAGGTGTGCAGGCACCAGGGGTCATCATCAGTTCTGCTGCTCCAACCTTGGCTGGGCACAGGACAGAAGGGGGGGAAGGTGGCACAGGCAGGCCTTGCTGCAGGTCTGTGCCACCCTCATTTAAGGTCTGCTGGGGGGACCTGAACACGGAAAAGAGAGCATGGATAGGGCATTGCCTAAGGATGTGGAAAGGTGATGCTGGGCAGACACACAGTGCCTGAGTCCCAGCTCACTGCAGTGCCAGCCAGTCTCTGTGCAGTGAACCAGACATCGTGATGAGGAGAAGGCTGGAGAGCATCACTGGTGCAAGAAGGACAGCCTGCCCACCTGTGCCGTGCCTGCACCATGGAGCACCCACATCCATGTGCCAGAGCAATGGCCTGGCTCACTGCCTCTCTCCCCCCATGCCCAGGCTCCTCTCTCAGACACAGCCCCCGCGGGGCACCCCAGTGACAAGATGAACCCTACCGTCGGCATCGCTGTCATCCTGACAGGTACGGCTGGCAGAACACACCCCTCCCTGCTCCCTCAGCCTAGAGCAGCCAGGTGAATGCCTGGAGGCTGCACGGGCACCCCCAGAGCTCGCTGTTCCCTGTCCAACCCCCTCCTGCCTCTCTCCCAGTCCTCCAGGCTGCCCACTGCCAGATGATCAAGGACCTGAGTGCCTGCCTGCTGGGCCAGAACCTGCGTGTGGACTGTCGCTATGAGAACAAAACCAGCAACCCCCTGACCTACGAGTTCAGCATCACCAAGGACAATAGGAAGCACGTCATCCACAGCACCATCAGCGTCTCTGAGAACATCTACAGGAGCCGGGCCAACGTCACCATGTACAAGAACCTGGTGTGCCTCCACCTGCAGAGCTTCACCACCAGCGATGAGGGTGTCTACATGTGCGAGCTGAGGGCCACCAACGACTACACCGGCAACCAGATACGGAACATCACTGTCATCAAAGGTGAGGTGGGCAGTGACACCTGCTCATCATTCAGCCTCTCCTTCCCACCCTCTCCTTGACTTGGCAGGGCCAGCAGAGAAAGGAGAACACCCAAACCCTTCCCGATCCCATAAATGCTTCCCAACTTTTAGATGCCCTTCCTACTGCAAGTGGAGCAGTTGGCCCTTCAGATGAGATCACTCTGCCCCATCTGAGACTGCTTTCCCTGCCTCTCTTGGGTCCCACCTCAGGCACATCAGCCAGGTGTCCTCCCACAAAGGGGACAGTGGGGATTTTCCACACCTATGTTCCACAGGAGCAGTCCTCCAGTTGCAGAGCCCTTTGTTCCACCTGGTGCCCATCCCTTTGTCACCTCAGTCAGGCACAGGCAGGGTCATGCTTCCCAGGCTCCCCAAAACCTTTGCTCCTTTGCTGCTACATGGTAGGAGGGAAACACGCAAGGGGTCGGGATGGGACTTGCTGCATTTCTGCGACAGGAAGCTGTGCCCCAGTACCATTATAACACCCAGCCAGAGCCCTGTTCCTGAGGGATTTCATGGTGACTCTTCTCTCCCTCCCCTTTCGTTCTCCTCACAGACAAACTGGAGAAATGTGCCGGCTTCAGCCTCTTGATCCAGAACACCTCGTGGCTCCTGCTGCTTCTCCTTTCCCTGCCTCTCCTGCAAGCCGTGGACTTCGTGTCCCTGTGAGAGGAAGAGCACCATGCGCACACACACACACACACACACACACATGCACACACCGAGCACCCCAGCAAACCCGCCTCCCCCGCCAGGTCGCAGCCCTTGGAAAAAGAGAAGCTGAACCATTTGGAAGCCGTGAAACCTCTCTGTGTTATCTCTATATAGCCGTATATTAACGCTAACCACGGTCCTGTGCCGAGGCCCGCCATCCCACGCACACGCGCCCCGCTCCGAAGCATGGTGGCTCTGCTAGGCAGCATTGCTTCTCCCATCGCGCCTCCCCGCTCCGTAGGCTGGCTGGTTTTGCTCATGCTGGGAGCACTGGAGCCTCAGCCTCGCTTATCCCATCCCTGTAACTTTTGGGGCTTGCCTGTTCTCAGCTGGATTGGCAGGTAAGAGAGAGGGATGATGCGACAGTGTGCAGAGGGTCCCCGTGGTTGGTGCTGTGCCCACAGCCCCTGGAGGTGATGGGGCTTTTGGTGCCCCCACCTGCCCTGCCCACCAGCCAGGTGACTGATTCCTCATCCTGCTCCTCACCCTGAGTCACCCCAAAATGCCATGATGGGGAGCAGGCACGAGGTGGATCCTGTCTCAGAGCAAGCTGGGAGGAGGAGAAAGGACAGCCATGGGATGCTGGGCATGGCCAGGCTGGGAGGAGAAAAGGGAGCAGGTGTAGGAGACACCTGTGAAACGCCCCCTGCTTCCTCAGGGCTTCTCTGGGGCCCTGGGAGCGGGTTCACTGCAATTGTGCTTTGGCAACAAGTTTTTCCTAATCTGTTTCTTACAGCTGAGCTGGAAGCGAGGCCTCCTCCAGACACCATCTGGTACCTTTGGGCTGCCCGAGCCAGAGCCACCACTTGCTCTCCCCGGGGACCAGCCCTTAGCTGTGACGAGAGAGTTGCTGCCAGCACCCGCTCACAGTGGAGGCAAGCAGAGCCTCTCTGAGCTAGACACAGCCCTGCCCTCGCCCCCACTGCCCTCCCCAAGGCCCCCAGAGCTGCACCCAGGCTGGTGGGGAGGAGTGTGACCCCGCAGGGACTCCTCTGCACCGTTTCCTTGTCTTCCCTGAGAGAACAACCCAGTCCTTCCCCATGGGTAGGCTCAGCAGTCTTCCAGTCCCACGATGCTCTTCAGAGGAGCCCGTGTGCCCCCTCCTTTCTCACCCCTCCCTTCCAGCCTTTCCCTGCCTCCCTTTAAGAGCAGAAAAGGACCTAAGGTCAGCCCAGCATTCAGAGCCAAGTGATCCCAGGGGCTGGCAAGAGCAGGGACAGGGCTGTCCCAATGGCCGTGGGACCCCGAGGAGCCTCCCAGGGGAGAGCACGGGGAGGGGAAGATGCAGGCAGGAGCATCCACACCCACGGGGTGAACCCCAGCGCTGCTGAGCTGCCCGGGCTGTGCCACCACGACGTAGAGCAATTCGCAGGAGCTGCTCCCCGCTCCTTGCTCCTCTCCAGAGACCGCCAGCTGCCTCCTACCCCCGTGCCCGTCCCACCCCTGCCTGCTTGCTTGCTGTCTAGTGCTGCTGAGGCCGTGTATAGCTGAGGTCTGGCTGTGCCCAGCCCCCTGGGCGTGCTGGTGAGCGCCAGGGCAGGCACAGAGCCCAGCGGCAGAGCGCGGACACGTCTCGAGTCTTCATTTTTTTGTGAACATTTGTAGTTGTTTCCACAGCTTGTCGTCAGAGAAATTCTGTTAAAGGGGAAAAAAAATAAGAAAAAAGAAAAAAAAAAAAAAGGAAAAAAAAAGAACCCTATGAAAAGCAACAACAACAACAAAAGAAATCTCCACAACTATCCTCCAGGAGTGTTCCTCTGTCTGCACAATAAAACCCTTCCTAGGTTGTGTGTTGGAGCCACGGGCACCGTGTATGCGGCGAGGGGATGAGGGGCTGTGGGGCTGTGGTGGGGCTGGGCTCCAGCCTGTACCGAGGGCAGGGACAGCCTGTGCCCTCGGCATCCCAGCTCAGGGGTACAGCACCCCAGTCCTGCAGGAGAGAAGCAGGCAGGGGGGCAAGACTTGCCCTCCCTGGGTAGGGTGACCCCTTCCTCCCATCTGGAGCACAGACCCCTGTGGCCAGACCCTTGGCACCCATTCCCATACCTTTCCCTATGCCCCCAGCTCCATCCTGAAGGCCCCTTCCTCCTCTGCCCATTGTGCCAGCAGGGAGGCAAAGTAGGGGGCCCCAGGTCTGGTCCTGGCCCATCCACCCTCATGGGTGGGAGTTGCCAGGCTGGGAGCACACATGGGAGCGGGGCTGCCTGTGCACATGTCCCAAAAACCCTGTGTCCTGCCCGTGCCCCTGTGCCCACATGCTGCCTGTGGGGCTGCCAAGGGCTCCCGTGTCCTCTGGAGCAGCCAGAGCAGTCACTCGCCCAGGGTCACAATGCCACCCCGGCACCAGAACCACGGGACAGGCTCACCCTCATTTTGGGAGCAGGGCCCTGCCACCACCCCCTGTCACCATTGGTGACCCTGTGCCACCTCCCAGTGACGCCCAGACGCGTCCCTCGCGTGTCCCTCCCTGCGTAAGGGCTGGAGCCAGCCGGGCCGGAGGGAGATGCCACCCTAATTACCTCTCCCCTCATTATCCCCGGCAGATGCTCGCTGACTCAGGGCTGCGCAGGTGCCGGCGTTCCCTGGGCGGGTCGGGCGTCGGGGAGCGGTGCTGGGTGGGTGTCCTGGTGTCCCTGCTCACCCACGAGGAATGCCCACGCCACTCCAGCTGCCCCGTGCCCACTTTTGCTGCAGCCTCAGTGGCTCTTCTCCCAAGGAGGGCAAAACCCAGACCAACCTCACCCTGATGCTCTACTCCACCAGGGCACCCCCTTTTTCTGCCTCCACACCGAGTAGTCTCCCACCCTGCTCTCTCTTAACCCTTATCCACCCACTCCCTCCTGGACCCCTATCTCCCTCCCCAGATCCTTCCTTCCCCACACTTACCCTCGGTCACCCTTCTGCATCCCCGCAGCCTCCCCTCTCCGCGCCCCCCTTGGGGTGAGCCTCCAGCCCCCTCGGGCTCACGTCCCCTTTAAGCCTCCCCAAGCTGGAATGCGAGAGGAGCATTTCAGCGCCCTGTGAGGTCAGATAAAGACACTATATTTATCTGGCCGGTAACCTGAGCCCTGAATTTCTGCGCTGGCGTTTTTTACGTGGCCCCACAGCCCTCCGGGCTCGGCCCCCTCCAGCCACGGCTCCCAGGGCAGAGGGGCTGGGCTGGGGGTGCCCTGTCCCCTCCCGAGGGCTCTGCTGCTGAGCCATCTCCACATCGCCCAGCTCCGGTGCCAGGGGGAGCTCCCTAAGGAGGCAGGATCAGCCCCGTGGGCATCACCCCGTGCCTGGCTGTTCGTCCCTGGCCAGCACAGGTGAGTCGAAGGGGTGCTGTGGGGACACTGCCCTGGGGAGGGGGACTCAGACACAGGCAAACCTGCCCCCCCTCTTCCTTCAGCTGCACAAAACCACGGGGAAAAGGTTTCTCTCCAGGTTCAGAGTTCACTCACAGAAACTTGGCAGCTCCCCGGCAGCCTCCTCGTCCCCCGGCGTGGGCAGAGCTGTGTGCCCGAGGGTCTCTTCTTTTTTTCTTTCCACCCACAGACCTCAAAGCAATAACACATCATGCCTTGGGTCTTGCGTCAAGGTTCCCCGTGGGTTCGGGGTTTTGCTGCCTTTGGGGGTGGCCCGGGAGGGGTGAATAGCAGGTTCAGCAGCCGGGCGGGGATGTGTCAGCAGCACAGAGCGCTGACTCCGGCCAGCACATGGGGTGTGAGTTTGGAGGGTTCTCAGGCCAGGGCTGGGAGGGGAGGGGTCCTGGCCAGGCTGGTCTCACGTTCATGAGTCACCTTGGGCAGGGCCCATCGTTCTGGGGAGTCTCAGTGGTGGGGGGACAGCTCTGGAGCTGGGGGGGCTCCTCCCCAAGTGCTGGAGCAGGGCTGTGAGAGGGGCACTGGGGTCGCCTAGGATGACTCCAGCCCCTTGCAGGGACCAAACATTTTGTGGCACATTCCCCTCAGGGCTGCTCAGGGCCACTCTCCCTAGAGGGAGGTGAATACCCGGAGGGATCCTTTGCCTTATGTCCCTTAGAGGACGGGCAGGAGGCTGTCCCATTCCTCTGGCACTCTCAGCTGGACATGGAGCCCCTCTGCTCAAACCACTTGTACACTGGAGCACACAAAGTGCCTAACACAGTGTCCCCCCTCTGCCGGGAGCTCCCACGTAACCTCCAGGCTGGGACATTGTGTCTCAGGGGACAGGGGACACAGCTCCAAGCCTGTGTAAGCGAGAAGCAACTGTGCTGTGACACCTTGGATGGAGCCAGCGCTGTGTAAGCTGAGCTGAGCCTGCTCTGGGGCTCTGTGGCCACTGAGGGGGACAGCAGTCACCAGGCACGGGCAGGAGGACAGAGGGGACAGCTGCCACTGGGCACGGGCAGGAGAGAGAGGGGGCACCTGCCATAGGGCATGGCCAGGAGGAGAGAGGGGACAGCTGCCACTGGGCACGGGCAGGACAGCAGCTGGGAATGGAGCAGTGTTTCTGCTCCTCTGCCTCCAGGGTGAAGGGTTTGCCTTCCAGCTTTGAGCTGAGCTTCCCACTGGGAATGCTGGTGGAGCTGGAGGCCAGGGCAGGATTGGCCAGCACTCTGAGCAGCCCCACAGTGTCCTGCTCCCCTGTCCTGGCACTGGATCCTGCCTGGCCACGTGAGTGCAGACCGGACATTCCTGTGCCTCAGCTTCGCCTGACACCCCGGGAGGATGATGAGGGTGCAGGAGGTCTGACTCAGCCATGCCAGCCCCAGGGCTTTTCCAGGCACCAGGAAAGCTCAGCACTATGACGGGCAGGGAGGGGCCAGGAGCCCAGGAAGCGCGGGGAGGAACCGGAGTGTTCTCACACCCCATCAGCTCCTCTGGCTCCTGGCACACTCCGCTCTTCCTCTGCTCTGGGGTCCGCTTGGATGTGACACGGGGACTCAGCAGCACAGGCAGTCCTAGCAGATGTGACATTCCTCCATGGTAAGACCTCTCCTCCCAAGAGATGGGGTAGCTGCCGTGTCTGGAGCTGGCTCCTTGATCCTATCCCTCCATCGGCTTCCCTGCATCCCCAGGGCAGGTGCTGCCCTGTGGGAACACGTACTCTGCCAGACAGCACCTGCTGCCCTCCTGCTTCCAAAGTGGAGCCTCTCCTGATGCTGCCAGTGTCAGTGGTGGCATGGCACAGTGGGACATCGCGAGCAATGGTGGGTGATCAGGAGCAGTGGGTGATGGCACAGGGTGCTGTCAGACACCACGGGCACTCCTGGCAGTGGGAGATGGCACAGGGTGCTCTCAGAGACCACAGGCATTGCTGGCAGTGGGTGATGGCATGAGGGTATTCCAGCACTGAGGCGCCTGTTCCAAGCCCAGATCATCTCTGCTGGCGAGGGGGACAAGGATCAGGGATAGCCCAGACAGGGTCCTGTGCCAGGCTGCTCCATGCCCCAGCAGGGCAGGCAGCCAGGCACAAGCACATGGAGCTGAGGGGCTCTGTCACACTTGTTCTGGCACTCTCAGAGAGTGCCAGTCCCTTGGCTGGGGTCCCACATCCCTCCAAGCAGAATTCCCTCACTGTCCATGTGAAATCCTGACTGGCAGAACCTCTCCTGGGCCCTCACTCCTGGCGAGGGCAGCCACAGCCTGGCTGGGAAGAGCTGGGTGTTTCGTGGAGTCCTTGCCTGGGAGCAGGTTATTCACCCTTCAGCCTCTGTTCCCAAACAGGTCTGAGTGCTCCACCTTGCTCCTGCTCGTAAATATTTCCCTCTCCACTGTGGGATGTGGTTATTCCCTGGGCAATAACAACAGCACCTGGGATGCAGCCGGGTGGCTGGAAAGCCAGGCTGTCTGTCAGGAGCCCACGGTGCTTCTCACCACCCTCTCCTAAAGGCACTCCCGGGGCATTTCCACCACACTGGGGTCGGGCTCCAGGACTCTGAGCAGGAGGCTGGGTCCCCCTAGAGTCAGGCAGGGATGCAGTTGCCGGGATCCAGCGCCCATCCCCAGCTCTGGATGCACCCTGCCTGCTGTCGGGGCTGTGCGAGGGACGGGCCAGGCACTGCTCCGTCACCTCCTGCCTTGGAGCCGGGCCAGAGCCCGCCCTGGCTGGGCTGGGAAAAGCCTGTGAATCAGGGTCATCTCCCGGGTGACTGGAGACTCTCGGAGCCACATGAGCCACTGTCCTGCCAGGGAGGGGACACCAGCACCGGGGGAGCTGAGTGCCAGATCCACCAGGACAGAGGAGCTCGGCTGGGGTCCTGCGTGCCCCGGTGCCACCCACAGCCCCAGGACAGGTAGGGAACCAGCCCGACACTGTGGGCACCGAGGGCAAACTTTCCTCGAGCTCCAGAGCCCGTGTTTGCCGGCGCTGGAGGCTGCCGGTGCCACACTGCCCTGTCCCTGCTCCTCTGTCCCTGTCCCCTGTGTCTCTCCTGCCCTGTGCGGATGCCATGGGGAAGAAGCCCCTGCTCTTTGTGGGGACCGAATGCTGAGCTGTTGCCCACCCTGACAGCCTGGCTGTGCCCAGCAGGTGAGGGCACAGCCATCACCCCACCGGGAGGACTCCTCGGCTTGAATTACTGCAGGGGGCTCACAGGGCACAGCCGTGGCAGGGAGAGGGCAGGCTGCTCTTGTCCTGGCCTCGCCTCAGTTTCCCTCTCACTGTTATCAGCAAACCGAAGAACTACCCCCCTGCCAAGCCCCAGCGCTCTGAATGACCAGGGGAAGGGGCTGGGCTGGCTGGATCAGTCCATCCCACCTCCCTCTCTCAGAGAGAGCTGAGCCTAAGCATCATCACAGACCAGGCAACTGCCTCCCATCCGGAGGGGACACTGGGGACCTCTCCAGCCCCAGCAGTGGGACAGCCATGGGACAGGGATGTGTGGCAGGAATGCCAGGGCTGGAGCAGAAATGACTGCTGCAGTCCCTTGGCTTTAGTGACTGTGGGTGCTGACGTGCTGGGTGCCTCTGGCCGTGCCCTGGGGCTCCCTTCTGTGGTATGAGGTGCCCGAGGGCACATGGACGGCAGTGCCAGCTGAGTCCTGCTATCACAGGCTTCTTCAGGAATGCTGACAGGTGGCAGGAGCTGTGAGCACTGTACCCCACAGCACCCTTCCTCCCCTGGGTTCCCTCTGTCACCTGCGTGCCTCTCCCAGGCTGCCCCAGGACACTGGGCTTCTGGGTGGGTGCTGGTGGTGGGCGCCCCGTTGTGCTGGTCACGGCATGTGGAAGCTCAGCCCTGCGCTCTTCTCTTGCAGTCGATGCCTCCAGGAGAGCCCCCTGAGCCCCAGCCTGCAGCATGTCCCAGCTCTCCTCCACGCTGAAGCGATACGTCGACTCCTCCCGCTACGCCGAGACCACCTACACCAAGGTGCCCAGCGGGTACAGCTCCTACACCTCCTATGGATCCACCTTGCCCTATGCAGACAGTGACAAAATCGGCTTCAAGGCCAGCTACCTGGGCTCCCCCCGCTACCACCACGCGGGGCTGTCCCCGACCAGCGGCTATGACAGCGGCCGGCTGCCCCTCTACCCCGACCCCACCATCCGCCTGAGCCCCTCGTACCTCCGCGCCCAGCCCCACTCCCCGGGCGGGGGGCTGAGCGGGGGGTCCTGCTACACCTTCGCGGGGACCCCCACCAGCCCCACGGGCTACCTGCCCTCCTCGGCACCCCTCAGCCGGCACAAATCCATCAGCCACTCGGACCTGGCGCGGGAGTTCTCGGGGCTGCACACCTCGGACAG
>JAWWEW010000065.1:5017629-5044477 GCA_035583185.1 Anabacerthia variegaticeps
GCACCCCTCAGCCGGCACAAATCCATCAGCCACTCGGACCTGGCGCGGGAGTTCTCGGGGCTGCACACCTCGGACAGCCCCCGGGGCCGGCAGGAGCCCGGCGCCCTGCAGGGGCTCTACCAGGCTGCCACTCGCTCCGACTACGTCCGTGGGTACCTGGAGAGCTACGGCAGGAAAAGCAACCACGGCAGCCTCTCTGCCAGCCACCTCAGCCCCTCGCAGCCCAGCCTGGGCTCGTCCCTGCCGCCCTCGGGCACCCGCTCTGCCACCCAGCCCTACGAGAGGAACGACGACCCCAGTGATGTGCCCACCCAGGACCCCACGGTACGTGGTGCTGGCTGCGGGTGGGGACAAAGCTGTGGTGCGTGGTTGTGCTGAGCCGGGGAGCCCGAGCTGTGGTGCTTTCCCTGGGAATCTCAGCGTGCTGCTCCGTGCCTCAGGTTGTGCGTCTGTCCCTCCGAGATGCCCTTGCTGGCGCAGCACTCCTGGGCTGGAGCTGCTGAGACAGCCGTGTGCGGGCGGGAGAGTGTCCTCTGAGGGGCTGTGCTCACTGCACTGCTGGGAGCAAACCTCTCCCCGTGGCTGAGGGTGCCCATGTCCTGGCAGGACTGTGCCCACTGCATGCCCGCTGCACCTTTCTGCGTGTGTGTGTGACCAGTGGGTGATGGCCCTGACCCCGTGCAGGGCTGAGGAGGGGCTTCCTGCTGCCTCATCCCACCTGAGGAAGGTGACACCACCAGGCTGGGCACTTGCCCTGCTGGGATGGCTGGTTTGGCTGGTGCTGGTTCTGCCACAGTTACTCGGTGCCCAGCTGCCAGGCAGGCTTCTCACTGGTTCCCAGTGATGCCAGTTTCCTGGCATGACCCATTGCTGCCATCCCGGGGCCCTGTGCCCCAGCCCCCGTGGCAGCAGCAGTTCCCCCGTGGCAGTGCTGCTCTGGGCAGGGTCACACAGGGTGACAGGCACCCCGTGCCCCAGGTACCCATCGGTGCTGCACCATCCCCAGAGCCCCAGTCCGGGCCGGGAGCAGGAGTCACACACACAGCCCGGCTCGGGTGTGCAGGGGAGCAGCCTGGTAATTTTCCACTCAGGTTTCCTTCCAAGATCTGGTCAGGCTCTGCCTGAGTTGTCTCCCACTTTCTTTCCATCCACCCGTGGTGGAGGCTGATCTGCCCCAGCCCAGGATCTGCCCTGCCCTTCGCTTCCCACTGTCATCCATCAAACTGTGAGGAAAAGTGCTGGGGGATTCTTTTCTGCTTCTCTGGGAGCAGGGCAGGGGCCTCTTTTCCTTTGCAGCCAGTGCCCCCACATCCCTTCCTGTGCTGCTTCCACCACAGACCCAGCTGCACCTGCAGTGCCAGCAGCACCTTCCCTGGTGTGGGACTCCCTGTGCCCACCTCCCTCATCCGTGGTCCCCAGGCCTGGGATGAGGAAGCAGGTTGGGGAGCTGGCAGAATGGAGGATCAGTGCTGTGGGAAGGGAATTCCTGCCTCCCCCTCCCACACCAGGCCCTGGCAGAGGGGACCAGGGGAGGATCCAGTGGCTGCTGTCAGCCATGGGCACTCTGGAAAGCCCACTGCTAGGGAAGGGTCATCCCCCCCAGGTGCCCACAGACCACTGTGATGTGGGTGCCATCCTGCTGCCAGAGGATGCCCACGGGGCAGCGGGGGATCTGTTAGTCCCAAACCACAGCCCTTCCTTTGGTCTGTGCATGAACACAGCCAGTGCTGACGGGTGGCAGAGGTGACACTGGGACAGACACCCATGCCGGGGCAGGCTGGGTCAGCCACGCTGGCTTAGGTTTCCTTGGTGCTTTGATGGGCACACCTGCTATTTTCCACTGCTGTGCCTTTTTTCCCTCCCTTTCCCGAGCAAATGTACCGATCGTAAAACAGCCTTGGGTGCCTGTGGTCGTGCCAGGAGCTGGAAACAGGCGCATGTTGCAGTCCCGGCGCTGCCATCGGTTCTGCCCCATTACCCAGCCCAGAGGAGCCAGGGTACCCAATGGAGCCAGGTACAGCAGGGCTGGCTCAGTGCCTCCTCCCACCCCTTATTCCCCCGCCGCCTCCTGTACCTACAAGCCCCTGTGCACAGGGGTTTGCAGCCAGCAGGTGAGGGTGCCTGCTTTGTCCCTGCCCACACCATCACTTTGTGCCTCAGTTTACCACTCCCCGGGGCACAGGGAGGTGCAGCTCAGTGAGCCCCTGGGGCTGTGCCGGCTCCTGGGAAGGGCAGGCTGGAGGGGGGCAGGACTGGAGCTGTGCCGCCCCATTAACCACCCTGGGTGTACATAGGGTCAGGAGGGCAGAGCCACCCGCACACCCGCCGGCAGCTCTCCGCAGTCCCATCCTGAGCAGCTGACGTCCCTGGCCCGCAGCCAGTCCCAGCCCTGCCTGCTGCCGTGGTGCCAACCAGGCCTGTGGCAACCTCTGCCCACGGCAGAAGGTCACTGCTGCACAGGGGACAGCTGAGGGCAGGGACCTGGCCCTGGGTGACGCCATCCCATCAGATGTCCCGCTCTCTCTCCTGCTCCAGCCTCGCCCTCAGCCTGTGTGCCGGTCTTTGACTTGGAGGGAGTTTGGTCCTTGGCCCAGGGTGCCCTATGACACCGGGGCACGAGGTTCAGCATGGGATGTGGCTGAACGTCACCCTCTTGCCATGGAACCGGCTCTGCCAGCATCCTGCGTCCCCGTGGGGATTGCTGGACCAGCACCCTGCACGGTGCTTGGGGCAGGCTGTGCACCGGGGCTGATCCTGCCCCTGGCATACCCACCTTGGCTCTGGATCTCGGGGAGCTGTGCCACAGCCCCGGGGCCAAGGCTGTGCCCCGTGGGGGCCGTGGGAGAGCTGCAGGACACCCACGCAGCGCGCACGGGGCAGAGGGGTGTGTGCGCCCCGGCGTGCACACCGTGTCCCCACATGTGTACGGTGTACACACCGCGGGGTGTGTACATATACACACACATGTGAGCACGCGCGGGCCCGGCATTACGACAGGCATCCTGTGGTGATGCAAAAAGCCCTGGCCCTGCAGATGAATAACGCTGCAAGATGCCTCCTCAGATATTTTTTGCTGGTGCCAAAAATAGTCTCCCTTCCTCCCTGCCCCCCCCCCTTCCCCAGCCAGCCCCTCCGCCGCGGGCAGGGGGAGGCTGCATCTGCAGCGATGGGGATGCAGCAGCCCCTGCCTCGGGATGGGGGTGTGCTGGGGGCTGCCAGGGGGTGGGAAGCAGGCTCTGCTCGGTGCCTGCAGCCCCCTCGGCGAGGCTGGAGGCTCTGGCTGTGTCAGAGCAGCCCAGCCGCGCTCGCTGCCTCTGTGCCCGTGGAAATTTCCCCGGGCGGGCTGTAGGACACCTGGGCACGCACAGCAGGCGCAGGGCTCCGCCGCTCGTCCCGCTGCGGTCACAGGGGTGAAGCAGAGGGAGGCGCAGGACTGGGACGCAGGACACCCGGGCTCCCTGCCAGCCTCCGCATCTGCCCTTGCTGCAGGAGAAGAGCTGGAGCCCTGCCCGTGCCGTGCCTCAGTTTACCGAGGGAAGACGCCAGGTGGGGTCTGTGCTCCACGCAGGATTTGGGGGGAGCTCTTTTGCGCCAGCGCAAGGCGCTAAATCACCCTCTGAGCTCAGCGCCGATGCATCTCCCAAGGAGGAGGGTTCCCCCGAAATGTCTCTGCCTGGGGAACTGGCAGTGGCCCTGGCAGGGGAGGCACATGCCAGGGAGCCCCACAACCCTCTCTGACAGCCCCTCTACGAGGACGGGCAGCCCATGCGCCCACGGGACTGTCCCCGTGTTACCGACCCAGTTTCGGCGAGCGCCTCCCCGGGTGTGCAGCCCCGCTCCGTGCCGGTGCCGGAGCACGGGGGAGCACTGGGGGGGGCGGCCAGGCGCTCCTCCCGCTGCCCCCTCGCCAGAAACCCCCTTTGCCCCGCACGGTGCCGGTGCGGGGGTCCCCGAGCGCAGGGAGCCCCGCTGCGGGAGGGGCGCAGGGGGCACCGCACCCCCGACGAGCCCCCCTTGGCTGTGCCGCCCCCGGCCCCGCCGCCCCTCGCGGGCCCCCCTGTGTGCCTGTACCACGCGGTGCGCGGGGGCTGGCCGTCACCGAGCCGTCACCGAGCCGTCACCGAGCCCGTCACCGAGTCCCGGCCGCCGCCTCCCCACCCATTTGATGTCAGAGCCGCCCAGGTGCCGCCAGCCCCGCAGCCGGCACCGGCTCCGGCCCCGCACGCCCGGCACGGGGGGCTCCGCGCCCGCCCCGACGGCACCGCTGGCCCCGGCAGAGGGGTGTCCCCCCGCCGCCCCCCGGCACCCCGCAGCCCCCCGAGGGTCCCCGCCGCCCTGCCGTGCCCGCCGGGGACACCATGAGGGACTCGTACACGGTGACACTGCCCGAGGAGCCCCCCGCGCTCCCCGACCTTCACAAGGACCTGCGGCCCCGCGCCTCCATGCCGGGGTCCCTGCTGGTCTCCACCTTCGTCGGGCTCGTCCTCAACAAGACCAAGGTACGAGGTGCCCGCAGTCCCAGTCCCGCGGGGCTCGGGGGCAGCGCAGGGGGCACCCCTGCCCTCGGGGGTGGGGCGTGGGGGGCGCTGTGGAGACCCCCGTGCCCGAGCATGGGGTGTCCGGGGGTGGGGACTGCCCGGCCGGCCGCGGGGACAGCGTGTCCCGGTGTCCCAAAGGATGGCAGGGGGCAGGTGAACTCACGTGTCGGGACACCTGGGCTCCTCTCACAGCCCTGCCCTTGTGGTGACCTTGGCCAGGTCCCTCTGTCCCGGACCACCCACCACAAGGAAGGGTCTGCTGGGCACACTGGCCCCTTGGCGGTGTCACCCGACCGAACAGTGTCCTCAGAGCCACCGTGCCGGGGCGGATCTTCCCTGCAGGGATGGCAGGGCAAGGGGCAGGCAGGGCAGGGGCTGGGCACTTATGTAAGTGTGGCTGTCCCGGCTCTCCTGCTGCCCCGGCAGGCACGGGGCATGTGGCCCTGCACGGGGCAGGACAGCCCGGACCGTGTCCCTTGTCCCCATCCCCTGTCGCTTGTCCCCGTCCTGCAGTGCAGCCTCGGGGACTCCCCAGCCGCGCCGCGTGAGCCAGCTCTCCTTCACCGCCTCTGAGCATGTCGTGTCCTAGATAAAGCCCTGTACGGGAGAGGGGGATTAGCCGGAGTTGAGTCACCCAGGGGAGGGAAATCCAGGGTGGGAAATAACACCTCGGTGCACGCAGGCTTGTGCCGTGGCATGGGAGTGCCTGACCCCCCACCACCGCAGCCCCAGCGCTCCCATGGGGTTGTTCCAGGCGCTGGGAGCACAGCCGAGGTGCTGGCTTTTGGGGAGTGCCAGGTCTGTGGGGAGGTTTGCACCCGCATTGGTGTGGGGAGGTTCGCACCCACATTGGTGGGACAGTCCGGTCTCTCCTGGCACACAGGCAGGAGCTGCTCAACGAGGGCAACTGGACGAGCAGCGTCCTGGTGGGGATGGCTGGGGCACACTGGGGCAGCTCTCGGGGGTTGCTGCTCACCCCTGGCACCGTGACCTTCCCTGTGAGCAGCGTGGGGACATGAGCAGCAATCCCTCACAGGCTCAGACCCTTCAAGTGCTGTAGGCTGTTGGGACACAGACCCACCTCTCCTGTCCGCTTGTGGGCCAGAGCCAGCCCAGCCCCTCCGGCCGTGCTGTGGCACTGACCCATCACAGACTGCTGGTATTCCCTGTCCGACCAAACCTGCCCCCAGCCTGGCGGTCCCTGTCCCTGGGGAGAAGCGGGGGGGTTGCCTGGCACTTTTGGACAGCCACCCGCTGGCACTGAGGTCTGTGCTCAGCCACATCTGGGCACCACAGGGCACTGGAGGGCACCCAGTGTGCCCGGCCAGCCCGGCAGAGCCATGTCTGCCTTCTCAGGGTGGCCCAGTCCCCACCGGTGCCGGTCCCCACTGCGGTGGGTGATGCCTGCGCCGTCGCTAAGGAGCACGTGTAACTGGATCTGGGTTATTTTGGGCTGCTGTCAGGGCTGGGTGCTCAGCACCTCCCACACACACACCAGCTGCTGCTATTTCAGAGCTGCTGGGCCCCCTCCCCTCCTCTCCTCTCCACTCCCCTCTCCTCCTCCCCCTCCTCAAGCCTGGGGTGGGCAGCTGGGGCATTTGCCTGAGGATCCTTAAATCCTGATCATCTGGGGCAGCACCATCAGCAGTCTGACCCTGCAAGCCCTTTCGGACTCCCTGCCCTGCTCGGGGCTGGTTCATCCCACTGCCATCCTGTGCAGGGCTGGGAGCAGGGCCCAGGGCTCTCACCACTCCTCCTCACCAGCACCCTGTCCCACATGCTGGGAGAGAGGGGTAGTGGCCCCTCCAGACCCTTTGTGGTCTTGGTTTGTCCAGCAAAGGGTGGCAGGGCCTCCTGGCCCCAGCTCCCAGCTGCCTGTGCCCAGTTCTACGTGGCCTTGCTCAGGGACCACCTGGAAGCCTGGAAGAGCCCCGTGGCACAGGTGGAGCACAGCCAGGGCAGAGACAGGCTGGGAGGGCAGCGCTGGGCACAGCCCTGTTCCCCGGGCTCACTGCCGTGGGGCTGGGCTTGCACTTTCCCAGGTGGACTTTATCCGGCGAAATAACTGTGCCAAAGTCTGGGCTGTGCATGTGCAAGGGTGTCCTGGAGGGGACAGGATGGGCAGTGACAGGGCACTGTGCTCCTCCTGCAGTGTGGGGCAGGCACGGGGCACTGCCATCCCCAAGTGTTCCGGGGCTCAGGGGTGGCAGTGGAGGCAGCTGGGGTGGCTGGCCTGGCCAGCAGCCCAGGGCATGGGGCATGGGGCAGCAGTGTCACCGGGCAGGAAGAAGTTTGAGCCCTGTGCATTGTCCTGGGCCAGCAGCAGCCACCTGGCAGGCAGGATGGGGAGGCCAGCCATGGCTTCTCACCAGGTCTTTGTCCCAGAGAGCAGCTGTGGAGCTGGCTGTGCCCATGATGTCACAGCGGGATGGGGCCTCTGCTGGCACTGGAGGGCCTGCTCCATGTGGGTGTCAGTGGCACCATGGCCTCACTGGGCTGCCCACAGGCATGACCAGCGCGGCACCGTCCCAGCCCTGTTCCCTCTCTCTGCAGAGCTCCAAGGCGGTGCAGGGGCTGACCGGGCTGCGGAACCTCGGCAATACGGTGAGTGTGTGCCCAGGCACCACGGCCCCAGCTCACACCGTGCACCAAGGTGGGGCAGGGGGGACTCTGCCCCTTTGCCTCGCCCCCCAGCACCCACTGTCACCTGGCAGCTCGCTGCACCCCACTCCTGACAGTGCTGCCTAAGGAAGAGCTTCCCCTGCTCCGCTCTGCTCCGTCCCCATCCTCTGCCCACCCGCCCCGGGTGTCCCCCTGCCACCGCCTGCCTCCCTCTGCTTCCCGTTGCCATGGTTTTCTCTTCTGCCTCCCCCAGTGCTTCATGAACTCCATCCTGCAGTGCCTGAGCAACACCAAGGAGCTGCGGGATTACTGCCTGCAGAACCAGTACCTGCGGGACCTCAACAACAACAGCCGCATGCGCACGGCGCTCATGTCAGGTAACTGTCCATCACCGGCCCTGGGGACTGCGGGGGCTTCCCTGCAGCACAGCCCTGCAGCACAGCCCTGCAGCACATCCTCCCCCCCCAGGACACCCCATATCCCGGGGGACCCCCACCCAGAGGTTGCTGCTTCTCCCCAGCCTTGCTGGGCCAGGCGCTGTGCTGCAGGTGCCCACCCAGTGGGAGGATTGGGTCCAGGGACCCCTGAGAGGGGTGCTGATCTCTGCCCCAGGGGGGCACAGCAATGCCGTGCCACCCCCTGCTGCTGACCCACTGCTCTGCCTGCAGAGTTTGCAAAGCTGATCCAGCTGCTCTGGACCTCGTCCCCCAACGAAAGTGTGAGCCCCTCCGAGTTCAAGACGCAGATCCAGAGATACGCCCCGCGCTTTGTCGGCTACAAGTAAGGGGGGTGGGTGCAGGGGTGGTGGGGGAGCTGAGCCCCCTCTGCCTCTGCTCACCCACCATGCCCCGTGTGTTGCAGCCAGCAGGATGCACAGGAGTTCCTGCGGTTCCTCCTGGACGGGTTGCACAGTGAGGTGAACCGTGTGCTGGTGCGGCCCCGGGCCAGCACGGACAGCCTGGACCACCTCCCGTAAGTGCCAGCTGGGCTGGAGGCACTGGGGTGATGAGCTCACTGCCCGCAAGCTCAGCCTAGGAACAGTGACCACGCAGGTCCCTTTGGGCTGGGTGGCAGGGCTGGCATCCCCCAGGCCATGCTCAGTCCCTCGTGTTTCCCCATCCCTTGCAGTGACGACGAGAAGAGCCGGCAGATGTGGAGGAGGTACCAGGAGAGGGAGGACAGTCGCATCAGTGGTGAGCAGGGCTGGGGGGAGAGGAGGGCAGGGCTGAGCTGGGAGCCGGGCTGGGAACTGGGGGGTCTCACCCTGCTCTGTCCCATCCCACCAGACCTCTTTGTTGGGCAGCTGAAGAGTTCACTGACCTGCAGCGAGTGCGGCTACTGTTCCACAGCCTTCGACCCCTTCTGGGACCTGTCCCTGCCCATCCCCAAGGTGAGGGATCCCCAATGACCCTGGGCCCCCTGCCCCTCATTCCCTGTCCCTGACCCTCACTGTACTCCCACAGAAAGGCTACGGGGAGGTGACGCTCATGGACTGTCTCCGGCTCTTCACCAAAGAGGACGTGCTGGATGGGGATGAGAAACCGGTATGGGGCAGGGGGGCTTTCCTGGGGACAGGCTGGGTGCCTTTCCCCCCATGCCTGTGTTACCAGGACTGTGGGCTCGGTGCCTGGTGGGACTGGCCTCTGCCCTCACCCTCCTGCTTGTGCTGTTTGTCTCCCACAGACATGTTGTCGCTGCAAAGCCAGGACGAGGTGCACAAAGAAATTCAGCATCCAGAAGTTCCCCAAGATCCTGGTGCTTCGTATCCTTTCAGGCAGAGGGATGGGGATAGGGAGTGTTGGGAGGGACTGCAGGTGGTTTTTCATGGGCTCCCCTCTGTCCCTTGGCTCCTTGACGTGATCCCCCCAGACCTGAAGCGCTTCTCAGAGGCCAGGATACGAAGCAGCAAACTCACCACCTTCGTCAACTTCCAGCTGAAGGACCTGGACCTCCGGGAATTCGCCTCACAGAGCTGCAGTGAGTCCCAGTCCCTGCAGGTCTCCCATCCAACCCTGAGCCCCTGCTGACTCCTGACTTCCAGGGATGTCACAGCTGTGGTGGGGGGCTGAGGCAGAAGGGGAGGCAGCCACAGGATCCAGGGGATCCAGCCCCATGCTGCCATGCTGGGGGGGCAGTGGGGCTGAGCAGCACCTTTGCTCCCCACAGACCACGCCGTTTACAACCTCTACGCTGTCTCCAACCACTCGGGCACCACCATGGGGGGACACTACACAGCCTACTGCAAGAGCCCCGTGTCCAGCGAGTGGCACAGCTTCAACGACTCCCGGTGAGGCTGCTGTGGGATGAGGCAGGACGAGCAGGGACCCCCTGCTCGGGGAACCCTGGTGCCTCATCCCCGTTTCTCACAGCTCTCCTCCCATCTCCACAGTGTCACCCCGATGTCGTCCAGCCACGTGCGCAGCAGCGATGCCTACCTGCTCTTCTACGAGCTGGCCAGCCCGTCCTCCCGCATGTAGCCAGCCCTGCTGCCTCCCTGGGGACCCCCAGTGCCACCCCTCAGAGCTGGCTCCTCCAGGTCCCGGCTGTCTGGATCCCCGGGTGCAAGAGGGATGTGAAGAGGAGAGACCCCAAGGTGGCTGCAGAGGGAGGCTGAGAGCAGCCAGAAGCAGAGCCTGGGCACGGACAGCCCAGCTCTGAACTGAGGAGGGGCAACTCATGGCAGGACAGAGCACAGGCACCTTCTGGTTGCTGGCATTTGATTTTTACCTTGGGGGCTTAGGGGTTTTTTTCTTTTTTTTTTTTTTTTTTTTTTTTTTCTTTTTTTCCTCTTTTTTCTTTTTTTCTTTTTTTTTTTCTTGTGTGTAATAAAAACCCAGAGCAAGGGACTCTACAGGAATGGGGCCACCTGTCCCATTGACTCATCCAGGACCTCTGCTCCTCTGGGGCAGCACCCAGAGCTGGGGACCCAGGAGAGCCTCACACATCCCTCCTGGCCTCTTGGCACTCCTGTATCTGCTTGGCTATCCCAGAGGATTGGTGAACTGCTCCTGACCTCCTCCTGGCCCTTCCAAACCTCCTGGCAAAGGACTCCAGCCCTCCAGTTGCCTCCGTCCCGTCTCAGGCAGCACATCCCCACAGCTGCCCCACACACACTCCTCAAAGCAGCCTGAGCTCAGGCCCAGACTTATGAACAGGAGGTTGGAAAACATTTTGTGGAATTTATATGTATTTATAGTGGACTTTGCTTCACCTGGAGCACCCCGCCGCTTCCTGCCTCTCCAGGGACTGGTGTCGGGGGATGCTCCGGCTAGGTTTTTACCTGCCTCCTCATACG
Organism: Anabacerthia variegaticeps; assembly: GCA_035583185.1. NCBI lineage: Eukaryota > Metazoa > Chordata > Aves > Passeriformes > Furnariidae > Anabacerthia > Anabacerthia variegaticeps. Next base: position 5,028,085 of record JAWWEW010000065.1, read on the forward strand.
ACGGTGCCTTAAACCATTTAGGGGAGCGGGGGGCCACTGGGGTTGCACAGAAACATGTGTCCTGTGGAGGAGAGGGAGGGGAGGACAGTGGCTTTCCGGGACCATCTGCAATCGGGGCTTTTTCCTCCCTGTGATCAAGGAGCCCCCCTGGGTGCCCGGGGACCCGCCCTGCTGCTCTGTCCTCCAGCTAAAGCAAATGCCAGTGGCCTTTTTAGCCTTTTCTCTAATTTATTCTCCTCCCCGCCCTGCCTTTGCCTGAGGTGCAGTAGGAGGAGGGACTGGCCGACCCAGCACCTGTCTGGCTTCACCCTCGCTGCCCTGCGGGCACAGGCTGAGCACTGGCACGAGCACCCTGCCCAGCCTGGGGCATCCCAGTGGGGCTCAGGGAGGGCAGGCTGGGCTGGGGGGCTGCCCGGGGCAGGTACTGGACTGGGGCAGCGTTGCTGCTTGGCAGGTGGCTTGTTTACTGTGTAAGCAAGGTGGGTGGGAAGTGTCTCATACAAGGGAGACTCGTGCAGGAATAAATTTGAGCTTGAAAAGAGTTCTGCGTGCACGTGGTTTTCTCTGGGAGGACTCTGGTCAGGCACTGGGTGGGAAACTGCCACCAGTGCTGGAACAGCCTCCCTGTCCATGGCTCTGGAGGACCAGGAGCACCCATGGACCATTGCCTGGAGCAATGGAAATGTGGGTGCAGGTCCCTCTCCTCCTGCAGTGTCTGAAGGCAGAAGGAGCCTTTCCAGCCCTGCAGTGCCCACACTTCCCTCAAAACCCCTAAACAATGGCCCCTTTCTCCCCTGCTTAGGGACGAGACGGGCACTGAGGCATTAAGGGGCAGCGGGAATGCAGGTGCCTGGGCTCTGGCACCCACCGAGGGGAGGAGGGACACGCTCAGCCTGGGGTCCCCAACACTGCCAGCATCCCCAGCTCTGCCTGGAACAGTGGGGAGCCCGGAGGCAGCGGCCAAACCAAGGGTGGCTCTGCACCCAAAAGCAGGAGGGTCCCTGCCAGGACGGGCTCCCAGCGGGGCGGGTGCGAGCACACATTCCCCTTTAAGACGCTGGTTCTCTGTGCCAGAGCCTGACCTCGGCATCCTCAGCTGAGCTGGATTAGCAGGGCGAGGGGGGAAGGGGCCTTGCAGAGGGGACTGGGGCTGCTGCTTCGTGGGGCTCCCCGCACTCCGGCACGGTGGGCATGGCCGTCGGGGCTCCGCGGTGGCACCCATAGGCACAGCTGGCACTGCCACCACCTGTCCCCAGTGCCCACGGTGCCCTGGGGCCGATGGGGACAGCTGGGGAGGAGCGGGTGGGGGGACTGGGAGCCGTGCTGGGGGGCACAGCACGCCGGGCAGGCTTTTAGCCAGGCTGCGCTGGGGACCGCCCGCTGCAATGAGAGACTTCACCGAAATCACGCTCTGCCCTGATGCTCTGGACCATAGCAAGGTAGGGCTGGGGGCGTGGGCTGCTGCTGGAGACCCCCACGTACCCACCCGTGGGTCCCCGTGGTGCCACCCGCACCTGCTGTCCCACAGACCGAGTTCTGCAACCCCGTCTTCGAGGGCGAGGAGCCGCGGGCAGCGCCGGGCACGGACAAGGCGAGGACCAGCCCTGCATCACCCCGGGATGGCCTCGGTACCAGCCTGGGGGTCCGTACACCCACCCCTGTCCGGGAGCAGCCGTGGGGCTGGGGGGTGGTGGGCTCTGGGGCTGCTCAGGGGATCAGAGGTGGGGACGTGGCAGCCAGCCTGGGCTCAGCCAGCCCTGCAGGGAGCTGGGGCATGGCTTAGCAGCTCCCGGGCTCTGCCCGCTGTCCTTGCCCTCCCTGCAGGCCAGCAGCTCTGGGGACAGGTCGGCTGGAGGTACCGCGCCGACTGCAAGTTCACCTGGCTCTGCGTGGCTCTGATGAGCACCATCCTGCTCTTCCTCATCGCCCTCCTGCTGGGCATCATCATCCACCGTGAGTGCCCGAGCAGGGCGGGCTGGGGGGACACAGGGCTGGCGAGAGGACATCTGCCCGCTGCGGGGAGAGAGTGCCCCATGCACAGGAGCAAGAGGGATCCCCCCTTCCCTGGCATGTGGCAGGACCCCTGGGAGAGCTGTGTGGGATCCCCCGGGCGCTGCACACCCGTGGGCAGGGTGGGAGCACAGGACACGGGGCTGGGTGGGCTTCCTAAGCCCCTTCCCTGCACTGCAGCCATTTCTCCCTGCTGGGGCTGAGCATCCCTGCTCTTCCCTGGGCACAGAGCTGATGTCCCCACACCCTCCCGGCACCCCGGCCACAGCCCTGCCTGCCCATGGCACTGCCACCACCGCCACCACAGCACCCACCCGAAGGGACCCCCCGGCCCCCGAAACAGCGGCCACCCCGACCCAGGGCTGGCTGCCCACAGCCCTCACAGCAGCACCGGGTAAGTGCCCCGCGTGGGGCAGGGCAGCCTTTTGGGATGGGGGTGCCCTGCACCAGCTCATGCCCACGCTGTCGCCCCGTGCAGCCTGTGGAGGGACCCTGCGGGGTCCCGAGGGCTCCTTCAGCTCCCCCAACTACCCCGGCCCCTACCCCCCCAATGCCCTCTGCATCTGGCGCATCGAGGTGGGCTCTGGCCTCGCCGTCCAGCTGAAGATGGAGACGTTCAGCGTGGAGGGCACAGCCTCCTGCCTTTTTGACCGTGTGGAGCTCTACGAGGAGCAGGGGGTGGATCCTGCCCCGGCTCGGGGGGGCCCGACCAGGTAGGACCCCTCTCACCTGGGTGCAGTGGGGAGGGGGCAGCGAGCGGCATCACCCCTTTGCTGTGCCCCCAGGTTTTGTGGCAATGTGCCCCCGCCGACCTTCAACTCCAACTCCAACCACCTGCGTGTCACCTTCGTGTCCGACAGCAGCGTGGGCGCCCTGGGCTTCAGCGCCCGCTACCGCGCCGTGGCCCCCAGTGAGAGTGAGTACCCCCACCCCGGCACTGCCAGGGCTCCTGGCTGTGGGCAGAGCCGTCGGGGGTCCCCCCAGGAGGGGACAGTGCCCACTGGGACCCCCCTGCCAGCCTGGGTGTCTCTGCCTGCGTGCAGAGAGTTGTGCCTGGGACGAGCACCTGTGTGACCAGGGGCTCTGCCTCCACCTGGGCTTCATCTGTGATGGGTTCCACGACTGCACGGACAAGAGTGATGAGGCCAACTGCAGCCTGAAACACAAAGGTGGGTGGGACAGACCCCCGCCGCCAACCCACAGCCCCCAGGGCATCCAGCCAGAGGGCACGGTGGTGGGTGGGGAGGCAGGGGCAGGAGAGAGGGAGATGGAAGGGAGAGGGTCAGGGGTAAAGCTGCATGTCTGTGTCCCTCCAGAGTGTGGGGGGCCCCTGACCGCCTTGGAGGGGCACATCTCCAGCCCGAACCATCCCCAGCCATACCCACACCAGCAGGTGAGAGGAGGGATGCCAGCGGGGTGGAGGTGGGAGCAGGGTGAGTGAGGGTGATGTCGGGCAGGGAGGAAAGGCAACCTCCCAGCAGGGAGAGCTGGGGGTGCCCCTGCCCAGCTTCACGGGTGCTGCCGGCTGCCCCTGCCCCGCAGCTGTGCCTCTGGCAGATCTCAGTGCCCCTGGGCCACGTCATCGACCTGCACTTCCACAACTTCAGCCTGGAGTCGCACGAGGACTGCAGCTTCGACTTCGTGGAGGTGCACGACAGCGCGGGCACGGGGGCCGCCAGCCTCATGGGCAGGTACTGCCACCTCCCTGGTACTTCCAGCCCTGGGGGCACTGGGGGCACTGGGCTGCCGTGGTTCAACAGGGGAAACTGAGGCACAGGGGTGGCTGGTGAGGAGGAGCCACTGGAGGAGAGGGTTTGGGGAGGTGCTGGTCAGCCCACCCTGACTCCATGACCTCGGCAGGTTCTGCGGCCACCAGCTGCCACCCCCCCTGACCTCCTCACGACATGTCATGACCATCCTCTTCGTGGCAGACGAGGGAGTAGCAGACAACGGGTTCTTTGCCACCTACCAAGCCCACAATGCCACAGAGAGTAGGTAGCCAAGCAGGGGCACAGGATGCCCAGGGGGGCTGTGTCATCACCATCCTTGGGGGTCTTCAAGGCCAGGTTGGATAAAGACCTGGAAAAAACTGCTCTTGCCCCATAGTTGACCCTGCCTGGAATAAGAGGGTTAATAACAGGAATAACAGGCCCACAGGGTCTGTTCTCACCTGAATTACCCTATAAGTCCATTGATTCTAGCTGTGGGAATATGGCCTGGAAGGGCTGACCTGCAGAGATGCATCACCTGAGGGTTGCCCCTAAATATGAGAAATTGGGATCTCCCTAAGATGGGCCAGTGGTCACCTGCCGTGTCCCCTGCCCAGCGACCAAGAAGAGCAGAGACGGGGTGGTCAGCACAGCAGCAGGCTGACTCCCAGCCATGCCCAGCCCATGCCCTGCCACGCTGGCCCCTCTCACCTTCCAGAGACCTGCAGCCCAGCCGAGTTCTCCTGCGGGAACGGCGAGTGCCGGGTGCTGGAGTCCGTGTGTGACGGCTGGCACGACTGCCCCGATGGCACCGACGAGCTCAACTGCACCGGGGTGTCCTACCCAGCCTTTGGTGAGTGCCACCCCTGGGTGCTCCACTCAGCCCTCAGCCCCCTTGCACCCCCCTGGCCCCGGGGACACACTGGCAGCTGCCCCATGGCACATCGCGTGGGCAGCACTGCCACTGTAAGGACTGAAGCCCCTCCTCGTCCTATGGCAGGGTCTGTCTGTGAGCCCGTGGAAGTGGAAATGTGTCTGGGGCTGGGCTACAACGCCACCTCCTTCCCCAACATCTGGCTGGCCATCCCGGACCAGGAGGGAGCTGCTGAGGTGCTGCAGGACTACCAGGTAAGCCGCCTGCAGGTTGCACAGAGGTCCTGCCCTCGCCACAGCATTCCCAGCTCACTGCCACCCTTCCACAGATGCTGATGGAGCTCCCGTGCTTCCAGCACCTCCGCCTGCTCATCTGCAGCCTCTTCGTGCCCAAGTGCACCCCGGACGGGGGGGTCCTGCAGCCCTGCAGAGCCGTGTGCCTGGCGGCTGAGCTGCGCTGCCAGCAGTCCCTCAGCCTCCTCGGCATCCTCTGGCCCATCAACTGCAACATCCTGCCCGATTCCAGTGACCCCGTGGAGTGCTTCCAGCCCTGACCTGGCAAGAGAAGAGGAGCAGGGGATGAAGCCACCCCACCCCAAATGCTCCTCCCGTCCCCCTCCTGTTGTGAATACCCCGCTGCTGGGGTGGCCTCACCTGTAGCCCTGGCTCCTCACCTGCCCTGGGTCAGCCCCTCTGCCCACAGCTTGGCTCGGTGCTGGGAAGCACGGGCTTGCCCACAGCTCCAAATCCCTAGAGAGCAGGTGACACAACCCACAGGGAAAGGCTTGGGGTGGAGGGGCTGTGCTGGGGGTACCAGGGAGAGGGCAGAGGTGAGCCAGGCTGCAGGCAGAAGAGCCCAGGGCTGCCAGTGTCCTGCAGCCCCAAAGCCAGCAGAATAAACAGTGTGAGCAGCTGACAAACCCAATGGAGTAAGTGGCTCATTTGGGGAGGGTCTCTGTATGTGGGTCCTGCCAAAACTTAGGGAAACAGAGGCATGGGCTAAGGGAGAGAAGCCAGGGATGGGGTGGGGGGTCTGAGCAGGGATGAAGGGGCATAGGGCTGTGCCCTCACTGGGATGGGTGCTTGCAGGGTCCCAGGGAGATAGATGGGTGTTGGAGGGGGTCATTTTGGTGGCTCCATTATGCAAGGAAGGGATCCTGCCTGAGCAAGAGCTGTGGCCTTGCTGGCTGAGCTGGTTGTACTGGCTGGAGGCCACCCTGATGACCACAGGCTGGGCAACACCCCCGTGGCCACAAACCAGCTCCCAGCTGGCCAAAACCAACAGTCCCTTCACACCTTGGGGGAGAGGAGCCAGGCAGCTCCCTGCCAGCACCCAGCCTGGCTCGGGGCATTGGGGTCAGGAAGGCTCAGCCAGCAATGCCACCACACTGCTGTGGGCTCTGGCATGGGGAGGAGAGAGCCAGCAGTGCCAGCAGTGCCAGTGTGCTTCCTGCTGCCCTCTCCCTCCCTGAGCGTGTGGGGAGGTCCCCAGCCTGGCTGGGGTCACTGGGAGCAGAACCCACTCGGGTCAGCACCGCTCTGCCCTTGTACCCTGCATGGCAGTGCCATTCCCACACAGCCCAGGGGGCTCCAGCCCACCCAGCTCCTTCATCCCCTGCCTGTCCCACTGCTGCCCGCTGTCTGCTGGGCACGGGGACTCCCCAGCCACGGGACTGCCCCGCTGCCTGGCGTCTGACTGTGTCCCTTGGATGCACTCGGCGCTGGAACAAGTTAAAGGCAAGCTGGGAGCGCCTTCGAAAGCTTCTCCACGTGCTCCAAGGTCCCCGAGGGCCAGCCCTGCCCTCTGGCATGGCCACAGCGCTGCTCTGCCTGTGCTTCCACCTGCCCTGCCTGCTCAGCCACCTCCTGGATGGCTCCTGCAGCTCCCCAGGGATGATCCCGGGGCTGGCACTGCCAGGCTGTGTGTGCCCTGCCATCCCCCCTTGCCTCAGCTCTGTTCACAGAGACCTTCACACTCTCCTCTTCCTCCCTGCCTCTGCTGGATCTCCCTCCCACAGCCTTTCCCTTGTTCCCTTTCCCTCCGCTGCCTGTTTTCCCTGTTTTCCCTCCCCTTCATCCTGCTGTCCGGGTGCCCAGATGTGCTCAGTGGATGCAGTCTGCAGCCCTTGCCTCCTCTCCCTTGTCCAGGCTGTTTGCCTCGCTCTCCCTTCCCCCTCCTTACAACACTTCTGACACCATGGGATTATTTTTCTTTTTCCCCTTGTCTTGTAGCTTTTGGCTCCCAAAGCCCTTGATTTCCTTTGGAGTTTGGGAGGAGAGACGAGAGGAGGAGGGGGGGTGGAGAGGCTGCCTCTCTTAGGGCCTTCGTCAGAGCGAAGTGTCCGGGAAGAACTGCAGCTTTTCCACCCAGGAGAGCAGCGAGACACGGGGGCAGGAGCTGTGGGATCGCAGTGAGTGAGTGAGTGGGGATCCCCAGCCGGGGGGAGCTGGGACTCCCTGAGTTCCTGGCTGCGGCGCCTGGGCGGAGAAGAGACACTTTTCTCCTCCTTTTCCTCTTTGTTGCAGTCGTGGAGGGGGAAGAGAGCGGCTTTTCTGGGTCAGGGCCACGGGGAGGGGGCAGCGCTGGCCGCGGGGCGCTGTTCCCATTGCGCTGGTGTGGGCAGGGGGCAGCGGGGTGGTCCCGTCCGGGGTGGTCCGGCACGGCCGGGGATGCTGCAGCCCCCGGGGAGCCGGCCGGGTGTGGAGCAGGGATGCTGCCAAGGGCTGGGCCACGGCACAGCCCCACACTCCCCGAGCTGCCGCCCCACCGCGCACCCCCGGAGGCAACAACCCCACTGCCCGCCAGCTGGCAGCCCTAAATCCCCGTGCCCGCACCCCCAGAGCCGATGGGACAGTGCCCACCTCAAACAACCCCCTGCCACTGCCAGTCGCCCGTGCTGCAGCCCCCTCCCCAGTGTCCCCAGTGTCCCCAGTGCCCCCGGAGCCACCCCACGGGCTGCAGGATGGTGGGATGGCACAGGGATGATGCAGATGCTGCAGCAGGTGCAGCTGCGAGAAGCTGCCAAAAACCAAAGGGAAAAGAAGAGGGGAGCGCCCCTGCTGACCCCCCCACACCCACTGCCTGCCGAGCACTGCCAGCCCATCTCCCAGCTCTCTCTGCCGTGCTTCCCAGGGCCATGACCCTTCTCTGCCCCTTCCAGCCCCTCCACGCAGACGAGATGAAGCAGCTCTTCTTCCTCTGCCTGCTCGGACTCATCACCAGCTCCTTGCAGATCGAAGACAACAAGATCCCTGGGCTGTGCTCAGGGCAGCCAGGAATCCCAGGCACCCCAGGCCTGCACGGGGGCCAGGGTTTGCCAGGCAGAGACGGACGAGATGGCCGGGATGGGGCGATGGGGATGCCGGGGGAGAAGGGCGAGATGGGCTCTCCTGGTAAGAAAAGAGACATCCCTGCTTGGGAGGGGGATCTGCTCTGCTCTACCCTGCCTATGGGGGATGCCCTCATGCCAGGGAGTGAGTCCCGGATGCTGGCACAGCCCCACATTGCCAAACTGAAAGTGAATCCTGCAAAAGTGTCCCTTCCATGCCACCACCCCCACTCTGGTCCTGCCTGGGGTGAGCCTGTGCCCCTGGAAAAGGCAGCAGTTCCCCATCACTGGCAAAGCTGCATTTGTCCCCATCCCCAGCGTTACTCCTCTCTTCCAGCCCTGCTTTTGGAGAGCCCACCAGGAATAGGGCTCCATCATCCCTTTCCTGGGGTTTCTCCCCTCTTCCAGCCCTGCTTTAGGAGAGCCCACCAGGAATAGGGCTCCATCATCCCTTTCCTGGGGTGTCTCCCAGCCTGTAGGGTGTTTCTCCAACAAACTGCTGATGCTGTGCAAACTCATCTCATGCAGCCAGCCCTCCCCACTCGTGCTGCTTCCCCGGGCAGTGCCCTGGGTGTGGTGGGCACTCATCACCCACGTCCCTGGTGGGCTTGGGGCTGGGCAGGGCGGCTGGGGGACGGTGGGGAGCTGTGTCGGTGGCAGCGAATTAGAGATAACCGTGTCCCCCTCCTGCCTGCCCCAGGAGTGCCCGGTCCCCGCGGGGAGGTGGGCAGCCCCGGCGTGGCTGGGATGCCCGGTGAGAAGGGGGCTCAGGGCGAGTGTGCCGTGGCCCCTCGCTCCGCTTTCAGCGCCAAGCGCTCCGAGTCGCGCAGCCCGCCCCTGCCCGACCAGCCCATCCTCTTCGACGTGGTGCTCATCAACGAGCAGGGCCACTACGACCCCGCCACGGGCAAGTTCACCTGCGAGGTGCCCGGCCTCTACTACTTCGCCGTCCACGCCACCGTGTACCGCACCAGCCTGCAGTTCGACATCATGAAGAACGGCCACTCCATCGCCTCCTTCTTCCAGTACTACGGGAACTGGCCCAAGCCCACCTCGCTCTCGGGGGGCACCCTGGTGCGCCTGGAGCCCGAGGATGAGGTGTGGGTGCAGGTGGGCGTGGGGGACTACATCGGCTTCTACGCCAGCGTCAAGACAGACAGCACCTTCACCGGCTTCCTCGTCTACTCCTACTGGCAAAACTCCGCCGTCTTCGCCTGAGCCCGCCCGGGGCTGCGGATGTGCCCCTTCCAAGCCACCAGCGTGGTGGGAGCCAGGGCACAGGGCACAGGGACCCCTGCCCTGCTCAGGGCAGGAACACGGCCCCTCTGCCACCCTGGGGGCGGCGGGGAGCACCCCTTGAGCTCACTCTTATTTCGGGCGCCCGGCTCTGGGGAGCCCCCGTACGCTGGCTGTATGTTACCCACCACGGGTAGCCCAGGGCACAGCAAGCCGGGCTGTGCGACCAGGAGCCCGCCCCGTCGGGTCCTGCCCCTGCCATACCCTCAATAAAGGGCTGCTCAGCCACGCGTGTGCCGCCTGCCTGTGCTCCTCGGGGCACCCCCGACGGCGGGAGGGGGCTGAGCCGCCCTGTCGGGGGGTCCCGGCGCTGGGGACGGGGACACGGTGGCGCGGTGTCCCCGCAGGGCCAGCGGGAGCCACTAGATGGTGGCATCGTCGTGGCGGCGTCGTCGCTGAGCCGCGGCCGCGGCGCTGCGACAGCCCCCGGCACCTCTCCAAGGCTCGGGATGGGGGGAGCGGGGTGGGAGCACCCCCGGTGTCCCCCCGAGGAGCGACCCCCGCCGGGCAGGAGGGTCCCGGTGCCTCCAGGGCCACCCAGGGTTGCCCGGGGCGAGCGGGGACCCCGGTGCAGCAGGGTGGGTACCCCTCGGTGCCCGACGGGGCTTGCGGAGCCCCCCGCCCGCCCCCCGCCCCAGTGGGAACGCGCTGACCCGCCGCTGGGAAAGGTCCCTATTTTTAGCAGGGGAATGAGGAGCTTCCTCATTCCTGCCCGAAATAGGTCCCTGCGGGGACCAGCCGGGGAGGGGGCTCTTGGCCAGCGGCTGAAGCCCTTAATGGGCTGGGGACGGTGCCCTGCCCGGCCGTGGGGTGCGCTGGCTCTTCTGGCCATGCCAGCGGGACCTTGCAGCGCTCAGCAGCCCGGGACCCCCTTACACAGCTGGCCAGCCAGCCCTCCACTGCCCTGGACCCCCTGCTGCCCCCCACCCATGCTGGAGGGACCCCCAGCACTACAGCTGTGCCCATCGGGGTGAGCAAACCCTGTGTCCCTGCTCACCTGCCCTGGCTGGGAGCTGGGGCAGGTTGGCAGCAGCCGTGGGACCTCTGAGTGCCACTGCACAGGGACAATGCCACCCCCAAAGGGAAGCCCAAGCTCTGGGACTGGGGTCCATGGGCATGTCACTGCAGCCTGCCTGGCTGAGTGGGATGGGGGGGATGCAGAGCCCAGCAGTGCCAGGGGCCACTCCCAGTCCGTGGGGACCCGTGGAGGTGCTGGGAGCAGGGGGAAGCCTCACACCCCCTTGGGGTGCAGAAGGGCTGTGCTGCAGCCGCCCTGCAGGCCACTCACCCCCACCCCGGGATTGGATTGCAGTGGAAGCATTTGTTTGGGTTTGTGATGGCCCTTTGTGTAAGCAGAGCTGCTCAGGGGCAAACAACGCCACAGATCGATGGCCAGCACTCTCTATTCTGGGAGGAGGAAAGTGGATTTTCTGGAGAGGAGGCCTGGGGAGGTGGGGGCGGGCTGGGAGCATTCTCTGGTCCCTGTCAGGATGTGGGGGAGCACGGTCAGCAGAGGCAGCCACAGACAGAGTGCTTGACACGGCAATTTCTGGGCTCTGCTTTCTTTAGGATGTTCTTGGTCTATATCTGGGATCGGGGGGGACTGCTGGGAACCCTCTGAGGAAGATGGGTGTGGGGAAGAGGATAAGGAAATGATAAAGAATAGGGAAGGAGAGCCACAGGAGACTCTAGCAGGTTTCTAGTAAGCTCCTGGGCTGCTGCTTTTGATTAGCTCTGCCCCTGAGGAAGGGGAGCTTGAGGTCCCTGTTCCAGCTGAGCCCAGGTTAGGGAGGGGCCAGCATCCCTCAGCCAGGGCAAGGGAGAAGCCTATAAAAGAGCCAGGCTCAGCCCACAGGTACTGTAGTGTAGCGGTCAGAGACAGCAGCTTGTGCAGAGAGTTGAGTTGTTCTGTTGTTTGTTTTAGTATTTTGTGGTTTGTTTGTGGGTTTTTAGAAATAAAAATAAATGCCAGCACCTCTTCTCAGAGCAGCAAGCATGTCCTTGGCACTCTAAGGTCACTAGAGGAGGTTAGCAGGCTGTGTGACATCAGGGAGGGCATAAAAGAGATCAACATGATCATCTCTGAGACCCTACAGGAGCCCAAACCTTCAACTCCAGTGTTTATGTGCACCCGCCCGGCTTGAACATGGAAATGCCCTCGATGGTGAAGGGTGTCCTGGTGACTCCTGACAACAGCAGGATGGCTCCTGCTCCATTCAAAAGCCTGTGGTTATGGCACAGGTTCAGTGCCTGTGTAGCTGATGAGGTGCAGGGAGCACTGTCCAGCCATCTCCAGGTGACCTCTGCCAGCAGGACTGCTGACCTGGTAAGGAGCACTTTGAACTGGGAATGAGCAGGGGAGGGGACAGTCCTGGCTCAGGTGGGGATGGAGTGGGCAAGCAAAGGACCACAAGCCTGGATTTTAGGAGAGCAGGGATTTGCTTGGGAGAATCTCATGTCCTGGAGAGAGGAGGTGTCCAAGAGGGCAAAGGATCAGTTTCTCCGGACTCAAGTGGTCCATCCTGATGAGCAGGAATCAGAGGTGGCAGGTTATCCATGTTCATTTACGAGGAATAAAACAACCTGAGCAAGCAGGGATGGGGCTAGGGCCAGTTCAGCAAAAGGAAATGCCAAGTCGTGCACGTGGGGAGGAGCAACCCTGCAAACCAGCACATACTGGTGGCTAACTGGCTGGAAAGGAGCTTCCCAGAGAAGATCCTGGAGGGAGACAAGTCTATGATGAGCCAGCAGTGTGCCCTCATGGCCAGGGAGGCCACGGCCCTCGGGGCTGCATTAGGAGGAGCACTGCCAGCAGCTCCAGGGAGGTGATCTGGAGGTGACCCAGCACCAGTCAGTACTGGGTCCAGTGCTGGGCTCCCCAGTAAAAGACAGGGACATACTGGAGAGAGTCCAGCAACGGGCTGTCCATCTGTGGTGTGGGTGATCAAACCTTGGCACGGGTTGCTTAGAAAGGCAATAGAGTCTCTCTCCAGGGAGATAATGGGAACCCCCCTGACCACAGCCCCGTGCAACCTGCCCTGGACTGCGTGACCTCGATGTCCTCGCCATCCTCATCCTCTCTGCATCCCCCAGGCATGGGGGTCGCTGCTGCGCTCAGGGAGCTCCCAGTGCTGAGGCACTAATGAGAGAGCCAAGCTGGTGCCAGGAGCATCCCAAAGGCCCCCCGTGGCTGTGCTGGGGATGCTCACCTGCTCCCTCCCTGCGGCCGGGTATCACTGCCTGCTCCTGCTGCTGCACATCTGCTCCCGCCGGCTCCCCGCTGTCCTGCCCGCTCCCTGTCGCCAGGCACACCATGCCTCTTGTCCCCAGGCTGCGACTAGCAGCTCATTAGTTCGGGGCAGTTGCAGCTGGGCTGACAAAGGGATTTTTTTTCCCAGGGCCTGGGGGCCCCCTGGTCTCGGCAAGCTGTCAGCCCCGACCACCGCAGTGCTCCTAAACTGGGGTAACCCGGCAGCATCATGTTCCTCCCTCCCTGGGGACGGGGCTCGGCATTCTGATGAGCTGAGAGCAGCCCATTCATCTCGCACATGGGGCTCCCAAGCAATTCTGGAGCAGGGAGTGCCCGTGGGGGCTCCAGAGCTCGTGCCTTGCAGTGGTCTGGGAGTGTCGCTGCTGCTGGGCAGCCCTGCCCCAAAAGCCACAGTGGCTGTCAGCAGTGCCACTGCCCATTACCCAGGACCTGGTTGCCTTTCTCTGCTGTAATTGCTGGCTGCTTGGCCAGCGAGTGAGCCAAGTGTGTGCAGGATGGCTCCCGGGGGAGCGCTGTGTCCTGCACATCCTGTCCTCTCCGGGAAGGCTCAGCTGCAGTGGCCTGAGGTGGCTCAACACTCTCTCCATCCCCTGCTGGGAGTGGTTGGGGGGTGGGCTGGCAGCATCCTGCAGACATTCCCCTGCTGACCCTGTCCCGCAGCCTGCCCCCGTGCCCAGCCAGCCTCGGTCACACCCTGCGAGCCAGAGAAGTGCCTCAGCTTACCCCATTGTCACCCCCCTTGCAGCCAGACCCCCCTAGGGCTCGGGTGGGCTGATCCTCCTTGTGCCTGCAGCAGATATCCATCTCTTTCTGCCCTCCCAGCATCCCCCATCTCCCCAGGTCTGGCTTCCATCCTGGTTAAAATTAGCCACTTTGCTGGCATGGCCCTGCCAGGGCAGAGCAAGCCAGAACTCTTGGAGTCTCTGCCCATCAGGGTCCCAAGACATTTTTCCAAACAATTTGCAAGGAGGCTGGAGGAGCAGAGTGCTTAAAAGCACAGAGCAACCTGCCAGGAGCTCAGACTGTGGCCAGGGAGTAGCTCATGGTGCAGCAAATGCTCACCAGTAGCCCTGAGCGAGGTAAGATCAAGCCCTGTGCTGCCTCCATCCCTGGGACAGTCTGGCTTGCGAGCACAGGACACAGAGGCATCAAGGACATGCAGGAACAGGGTTTACATGTCCCTGAGCATGTTCCTGCCAGCATGGAACGTGCTGGGAAATCCCAGCCCCTCCTGCCTGTCCCCTTGCACAGACATATCCACAACCACCTCTTCTTGCTGTTGGCAGAGCAGGAGCTGGGGGCTCAGGAAAGCCCACCCACAGTGGTTTGGGGTGTAGATTCATCTCCTGGGTGCCAGATTTTCCCTGTGCAGCAGACTGGCTCTGGGGTATCCCACAGCACAGCCCTTCTGGGAGCAAATACCCCTTGCAGCTTACAGCTCTGAGCCTTAGTGGGAAGTGATGGGCTTCCTCTGGAGCCCAGGGGTGACTAGAGGACACACACACAACAAGAAAACCTTTCCCAAGAACGAGGCATCTTTTGGTAAAGGAGACTTTAATCTGCTCAGTATGTAGTCCATAGTGCAAAGAGTTAAACTTAAGGCAAAGCTTTCTCTTTATAAACAGCAGATAAACAGGCCCTAAAACAACAAGCGTGACTGCTATAACAACAACAACAAAATAAAAAGGTCTGAGGGAACAAACTGCAGTACTGGGGAGGTGTCCTTTCCCCCCACCCTGTAAGTCATGTAGGAAATATTGCACCCAATGGTCCATGAGCTGGTCCTGACCCAAAGCTGCTGCCTTGTGGCCAAAAGCACGGCCACACTCCCACTCCTGGGTGACTCCAGAGGCACATCCAGGGAAGGGTGCAGCTCCCTGCCTCCTCTGGGACAAGCCAGACCCCGGGGAGCACAGCCTGTGGGGTCCCACTCACTGCTCTGGTGAGGGCTTGGCTACTCAGCTGCAAGTGTTGCTGGCTGGAGAGAGCAAAGTTACCAAGGGGGGGGTGTGGGCAGGCACAGGGACAAGAGGCTGAACAATAGGGAGCTTTGCATCTCTTTGAAGTGAAGAGGAAGCAGCTGACAGCCCCAGGCCAGGCCCTTCTAACACCCACTTGGCCCAGGGAGTTCCTTCAGCTCCCAGTAAAAGTGGAGGAAACCAGCGCTGGCAGAGCCTTCCAGAGCAAAGCCACTCAACAAGAAGACAGTGCCTTGCCACAGCTCAGTTTTACAGCACAGAGGCATCTCCAGCACGGCCTGGCCTCTCTGCTGCCTCTGTTTTGGCTTCAATTGCTAATCAAGAAGGAAAATGGAGAAGGAAAACCATGCCAGCTGCCCTCAGGCTCTTGGCTTGCAGTCCAGCAGTCAACTCTCTCCAGCCTGGCTGCAGTCAGAATTGGCTGTGGTGTGTGGCTGACCTCAGGCAAGCAGCTGGAAAAGAAAAAGCTTTTTAGTGCAAGGCCCTCTTGCAGCCCAGAAGTTTCCTGGAATGGTGCTGGTTACCCAAGAAGGGATGAGCCATCTCGGGCCACCTCAGCCAGGATCAGATGGTCTCATTAGACTTCAGTGGACACTTTAGAACTAGCTACATTTGTGACATACAAGACAAAACAACAGTACAACCCTGCCCTAGTCCAAGATATCCATGGTCCTGGTACTGCTCCACGCACTCAACTGCAGATCCCAGCAGATGTGAGGAAATTGTGCCTGGAGCTGGAATGTCTGTGAGCTCCCAGGAGCTTTGGGGTGTCCCCCCTCTCCTCCCAAAGAGTTTCTCCCTCTCGCCAGCCCAGCCTGTGAAGGAGCAAGCAAGTTCTGCCGTGAACCTCCCTGTTCCAGGGCACTCTGAGCCTGAAAATGTGTATCATCTGGAGGGAATTCTCCAGCTTTGGCTCAGACCTGGGCTGCTGCTGCTGGGGCTGGGAGCACTGGCTGGGTGGCCACCCCTGAGGTGCCCCAGGCAGAAAGGATAATCCCTCCAGCCTACCCGTGCAGGTAACCTGATGTGTGCTTGCTAGTCTTGCATAGGTGATGCGTGGAAGCAGCAGCAGCAACACTGAGCTCTGCAGGGAGACCTGTGCCCATCAATTCTCCACGTTGGCCTGGCAAGGGATATCCCTCAAAAAACAAAGACAGCTAGGATGCTGAAATACCCCAGAAACCCTGTTCTCCAGGGTTGCTCAGCCCTCTGGGAGCAAAGCCCAACAAATTCGAGTGTGCTCCTTGCTCTCCCAGGGCCTTGCAAACTTCCCAGGCAGCTCCCCCACTTCCATGGTGGGAGGAGGAAACA
The DNA here is from genome assembly GCA_035583185.1 of Anabacerthia variegaticeps. Classification (NCBI taxonomy): domain Eukaryota; kingdom Metazoa; phylum Chordata; class Aves; order Passeriformes; family Furnariidae; genus Anabacerthia; species Anabacerthia variegaticeps. Next base: position 5,043,863 of record JAWWEW010000065.1, read on the forward strand.
GAGGCCTGAATGCAGCCTGCCAGGTAGTTTTCTGGTGAGACCTTGGCCAAAACCCTCCCTTGCCTTGCACCAGCCCCCGTGATTCCCAGGAGGGCAGAGCCTTTAACCTTTCCATCAGCTTTGGCTAGGAGGGACCAGAACATCGCTCTGCTTTGGATCTCAGGCTGCTGAAGGCTCAGGGCAAACAACAAGCCTTGAAACAGCAAAAGTGGCCAACAAAAAGAACAGGTAACACTCCCAGCCCTCTGCAGAGATCAGTGTTGTGCTTGCTAGCAAGAGCTACCCCCTATTTACGTAGCAAATGCGACCAGCAGACACTCCCACAGCCTTCTGCCCTGCCAGCACCATCCTTAGTTCTTTGGAAGCTGCTCAGGGCAGCCCTGGGAAGTGCAGGCAGGGGTGCCTTGGACCTCCTGGGAAAACAACCCAGCCCGCCGTGCCGTGGGCTCACAGATACACGTTGAGGGTCTCTAGGATCATCTGGCGGCACACGGGGCAGTTGTGCTGGTCAGCATCCTGTTCCAGGAGGACTTCTGTGCACTCCTGGCACAGGCACAGGTGCCTGCAGGGCAGCAGCAGGACTGTCTTGGTTTGGTCCTGACAGATGACGCATTT
>JAWWEW010000065.1:5045677-5102631 GCA_035583185.1 Anabacerthia variegaticeps
CACTCCTGGCACAGGCACAGGTGCCTGCAGGGCAGCAGCAGGACTGTCTTGGTTTGGTCCTGACAGATGACGCATTTGTTACATTCTTCTTGTTCCTGTCGCTCCAAGGGGTTCTGATCTGGGATTCCCTCATCACCCCACTGCGTCCTGTGCCCTTGTGCCCTTCTGTGCAGCTGCCCCGGGGCTGGGGGTGGTCTGGGGTCAGCTCCTCGCTGTGCCCTTCCCTGGTTCATCCCTCTGCCCTGCTGGGTCCAGCTGGCCACCAGCCTGCGCCAGGCTTGGGAGATCATGCCCATGCCCCTCGCCAGGAGCGGGACATCCCGTCGGTGCCCATGCCCCTGCCAGGCACGGATGGCCTCCTGGCAGTGCCACCACAGGTTCTGCTGCAGGTGGCCCAGCCCCTGTGCCACCAAGTCCCACAGCAGCTCCCGGTTGTAGAGGACCACACCAAGAAAGGCCATGGCAAATGCCGCGCGGAACAGCAGCCCCAGGATGTCCATAGTGATGGAGAGGACGGTGATAAAGACCCAGATGGAGAAGTAGAGGAGCTTGTAAATCAGCTGGAAGGGTAACCCCAGCAGGAAGAACAGAGCCCTGAAGACGGACAGCAGGACCATCACCAGGAGCTCAGCGACCCCAAGAACCAGCCTGGACAGCAGGTGCCAGAGGGAGATAAGCATCATAAACAGGTTCTGGATGCCCACAAGGGACATGCTGGCCAGGCTGTTGGCCAGGAAGCAGAGGCTGCTGGAGACACAGCTGGCAAAGCAGAGGAGCTGGTAGCCCAGGTGGAAGGGCAACCACCGGAGGATTGATGTGAGCCAGAACACTGTCCCCAGCAGCTCAGTGACCCTGAGAGCCACACACGTCAGCGAGTACCGGAGAACAACATGCAGCGAGAAGTTCAGGATAACAAGGAAGCAGACTTTGAACAGGAAGTAGACGCTGATGAAGATCCCGGTGGAGAAGCAGAGCAGCTTGAGGGTCGGCTGGCAGTGTGACCACAGCGGGCTGGACACGACGGTGACCCTGCCGGGCATGTGTGTCAGCAATGCCGCCAGCAAGTCAGTGACCCGGCGCACAACCCGGGCCAGCGAGGCACGGCGGGCACGGAGGGCACGGAGGGCACGGAGCTTTGCCCGCTCCCAGCCCAGCACCTCATCCAGCCTGCGCATCGAGCTCTGCTTTACCATCTCCAGCAGCAGTCCCACCGACAGCCGTCCATCGCGCACCCTGGACAGCAGGCTGTGCCGAGACCGCAGCGCTCTCCAGCACTCCACCTTCGCATCCCACAGCCACACCAGCGCCAGCACCACCAGAGTCGCCAGGAACAGCCTGGGAGCCAGCAGGGCCAGCAGCACCGACAGCAGCAGGGCCAGGGCCATGTCCATGGTGCCCGACGGTCCCGTCCGGGACCCACGTGAGAGGTACAGGATGCGACCAGGGTGTGGCTGCCACTCATTTAAAGGGCCGGAGCACTTTTATCTGGAATCACTCCAATTCTGCACGCACTTTTGCAGTTTTTTTAAAACCTGAAGTGAAGTATTTATGAAATATTGTATGGTGTTAATATTAATTATGGTTATGAATTTATTTATTTTAATTATATGCTGTCATATTATAGTGAAGAAATATACACACATATATAAATATATATACATATATATAAATATATATATATAAATATATGTATAAATTCACATTATAGTACTGAGGTAATTCCCGACCTCTGTGTGAAAGTGGATCTGTTGGACCACTACGGTAAGAGGAAAAACCCATGGCCCAGGGACACCTTCCACTATCCCAGGTTGCTCCAAGCCCCATCCAGCCTGGCCTTGGACACTTCCAGGGATGGGGCAGCCACAGCTTCTCTGGGCACCCTGTGCAGCAGTGGGGCTGGGGGACCCTCCTGCAGCCCCTCCCCTCCATGTGCCCCCATTAACACCCCATGGGACAGCAGTGGGGCTGGGGGACCCTCCTGCAGCCCCTCCCCTCCATGTGCCCCCATTAACACCTCCAGGGACGGCAGTGGGGCGGGGGGCACATCCTGACATTCTGCGTGGGCTGGTGCCGCTCCTCCAGCCGTGTCTGTGTGTCCCTGCCCGGGCTCTGTCCGGCTGTCCCCTCCCTGCCCGGCCGGCAGCGTGTTCCTGCATCCCCACGTGACGGAGCCGGGATGCTTTCAGCATTTATGGTGATGTTTGCACTTCTCATCCCTTCGCCAGGCGGGAGAAGAGAAAAGAGAGCGGAGCCAAGGGTAGGGCGTGCTCCGCTCCTTCCCTGCCTCCGGCCGTGCACCTGCCCGACCCTCCCTGTCCTGGATCCCGCCCGACCCTCCCCGTCCTGGATCCCGCCCGACCCTCCCCGTCCTGGACCCTGCCCGACCCTTCCTGTCCTGGATCCCTCCCGACCCTCCCCGTCCTGGACCCCGACCGACCCTCCCCGTCCTGGATCTTGCCCGGGGCATCCCGGGGGGCTGCAGGGCCGGGGCTGCGGGGGCTGCATCCTGCACAACCCGCGGCTCCAAACACGGCTTGTCCGACGCTGCTCCGTGCGCCAGGGGATGGAGCGCAGCCGTGCCTGCTCCCATCGCAGCAGGGATGGATTGTCCAGCTCCGCAGCGTCCAGACCCGCAGGGCAGGGGCTCAGGGTGCCCAGCACGGGGCGAGGAGGGCACAGGGGGCTGCGAGCCCCCGGGAGCAGCTCGGCTTGGAACTGCGGTTTGGTTGGAGCAGAGCAGAGCGGGGCTTTGGGTGCGGGGAGGGAAAATCCCTCCTGGGTTTCTGCGGGGGGACAAAGTTCCCTGCCAGGGTGCCTGGCAGCGGGGCTGTGGATGGGACACCTCCTTGCCAGGAGGGTCCCCCCAGCTGTCCCTGTGCTTGCAGCCCCAGCCCTCGCAGCTGCTGAGCCCTTGTGGCTTTCAGGTGGAAGCAGAGGGAGAGAGGGAATAACCCCAGGGCCGGGTGTCACAGAGCTTGAGGATTGTCTGGAGCCCAGCGTGCCTGGGGGGCTCAGCACCCTGAGCTCTGGGGTCCGGGCTGTGCAGAGCCCAGCACCAGGCCAGCAGTGCTGGCGCTGCCTCACATCTCCCCCTGGGCATGTCCCAGCACACTGGCTGGGAACAGGCTGCAGGTGGCAGAGGAATGGGAAAAAAGGAGCTGAAGAGTTAGGAGACAGTGCTGGGGACCACCAGGCCTGTGTCCACAGGGGGACCTACAGCTTCCCCAGCCCCAGCCCCTTCCTCTGCCTCCCTGTCTGCAGGGGCACATCCTGCCCTGCTGCTGTCCTGAGGCAGGAAGGAGATTTTGGAGCGTGGGTCCTGCTGGCGTCATTCCAGCACTCCCAGCATTCTCACAGCTGGCTCAGCAGCCTGCACCATCCCCAGGGTGCCCTCCCTGTGGTCCCTTGGCTGTATGGCAGCCCTGGCACCCGGGATAAGCCAGCCAGCACGATCCTCCGGGGCACTGCCGGCAGCCTTACCTGGGATGCCCTGCAGATGCCCCTGCCAAGGGCTGGGCAGGTCCCTGGGCACAGAGGCGGGCTCTGCAGCCCCGTGCTCACAGCCCAGCCTGGAACAATGGCTCATTTCGGTGCATCCGCTCCGGAAAATCCCCCGTCCCCTTCGGGCTCGGATCCAGGATGGCGTGGCTCACTCTTCCTCTGGCCTTCCCTTGGCCTTGGAGGTGCAGGTGATGGTATCCCCCAAGGCACGTATCCCTGCTGGCAGGGAAGAGCTGTCATCTGCCCCGAGGCTGCTGGGGAGAGCCTGCAGGCAGGAAGGGCTGGGAGCTGCAGGGAGCCCATCCCTGTGCCTTTTTCCACCCTGCAGAGCTGTGGAAGAGCAGGAGCATGAGGGCTGCCCACCGTGTTTCTGGAGGGCTGTGTGTCTCCCCATGGTGGGAGCTGGGATATCTCTCTGCTCCTGGAGCCTGGCCAGACAGCTCTGGGAAAAGCAAGTCCTCTTCCCTGGGAAAGTCATGTAAGGAGAAATTCCTGCTCAGCCAGGCCAGCCCCACATTTCCCCTGGGCCCTGGTGCTCCAGTGTGTCCCCAGAGCTGTGGGGCCAGGGGTGTGGGGAGGTGGGATGGGGACTGTGCCCTGCTCGCTGCCTTCACCACGCAGCCCTTGTCTGCCCTTGTCCCTCCCCACAGGGAGCCTTCCCCAAAGCCTCCAAAGGGATCCCCTGCAAGAAGGGCTCCCCCAAAGCTGGGACTGGTTCACTGCCTGTCTGGGGCTCATCTCTGCTTAGGCTTCCTCACAGCTCATCCTAGTGAGCCGTCCTGGGGGAGCCCCAAGCCCTGCAGAGAAAGCAGGCAGGAAGACATCCCTGGCTGGCACAGGGAGTGATGTTGGGTCCCCACACTGGCTTCTCCTCCTTCCCTTTGAAGCAGGGGGCCAGCAAAGCTGGGTGACAGGGAACACAGGGATGTTCCTGCTCCCCGGTGCCCTGGGAGCTGTGGCACTGATGGGGTGAGGGATGAGCGTGGCTGGGGCCCCTGGGCTGCCCTTGGGGCCGAGGGGTTTCCATGTGGGCACTGGTGGCAGCTGCCCCTGCTGTGCCCCCATCTGGGCACAGGATCTGCCCCTTTGTGTGGGCGAGTGCCCGGCCCTGGCCCGGGTGGCGCCGGGACAATGGGGCCTTTTTCCGGCCGGCGCTGGGGGACAGGGACTCGGAAGTCTTCCCAAGGACAAATCCAGTTTATAAATAGCCACCCCCAAGGCTCCCGGTTCCCCAGCCTGCCCCCATCCCACCCAGCCCCATCCCCAAAGCCTGCCCCTTGCACTGGGGTGGCAGAGCAGCAGGGCACGGATTGGAGCTCAGGGCACACATGAGACCAGCCCATGTGAAAGTGTGTGCGAGGGGTCAGAGCGTGGCTGTTCACACCCTGTCCAGGGCTGCACCTGCTCCTGGACGTGGGGCTCCTGTACCCCCAGGATAACAAGTGACAGGCTGGGCAGAGGGCTCCTTCTCCCTGGGCTCTCAGCTGGCTGAGGTTCTCCCAGGAGTTCTCGCTGCCCCGGCTGTTCTTGTCCATCCACCCCGCACGCAGCAAGGGTCGGGGTGCAAGGGAGGGCTGCATGCTATGGGGCTGGGCGACCCTTGCCAGCTTGGCTCCTTTTTGGGGCTTTGCCACTGCTCTGTACCCGCTGAGCCCCAGCCCTGCCTGTGCAGCTGCTCCAGGGGATTGCGCTCGCAGAAATCCAGATGTCACCTTCCTCCCCCCGTTCAGCTCCCTTCCTTCCTCCTCCCTCCCGGCGCCGGCTCCCGCTCCTGGCCCCTCCTGAGCAAAGGCCCTGTAGCCATGGTTAATAATCCCCTCAGAAAGGCCCTGCAGAAGAGGAGAGGAAGGAGAGGGGAGACACAAAGGAGCCCAGCTGAGGAAGGGGCTGGAAGGAGGTGTTCTCCTGGGCTGAATGACAGGGGTGTCGAAGAGGGCTCCCAGAGGTGAACACACATGGGGTGGAGGCACCCCAAGGTGCCTTTATGGCACACAGAATATCCCACCCCTCCTTGTTTTCCACCCAGGGAAGGGGGAGCCAGAGCTCGGACAGCCCAGGCAGGTTCCTGTACTTACCCCGGACTGCAACACATGGTGTGAGCCCTTGAGCACCCCAAAGTGCAGGGAAGGTGCCCCATGGGCAGTGACCCCCATCACTGCCATGCCCCAGTGGCAGAGGAGCAGCCGGCCAGTCCCGGGGCGGTGTGGGAAAGCACAGTGCTGGCCCACATCCCATCCCTTCCCTGGGGAATGGGGCCCCTCTTGGCCCTGACGGTGTTGTGTGAAGAGGTGCAGGACTGGGTGGATGCAGCCGACGGCTTCCGCCCTGCACGGCTGCCCTCCATTCCCCCTGGAATTGTGCGGGAAGCCAGGACAGACGGCAATCCATCACCACCAGCACCAGCACTGGCTGGAGGTAACCCACACAGAGCACCCCAGGCACCCCTAGACATGGCTGGGGAAGGCGCAGGGCCCCCTGTCCCCACCTGGGATATCCTGAGCCTCATGCCAGGACATGCACAGCAAGAGCTACACAGCCCAGCTCCCTCTGGCAGCATCCCCAGGTCCCCATATCAGCAGGGACCTTGCTGGGAGGGCAGGGCAAGGTGGAGGGGGCTGAGGTGTGTGCTGGGATGCAGCCCATGCTCTGCCCCAGGCCCCGTGCCTGGCTCTGTGCTGGCCATTGTTGTGGAGAGCCAGGCTCAGCGGGAGCTGGAGGACAGAGGCAAATGCAATTACACACTTCCAGATCATTCCTGCAACCTGCGATGCTCAGATAACGCTGGGTAACCAGCCCTGCCCTGGGCACGGTTCTGTGGATCCCAGGCTTCCAGCAGCCGTGCCAGGGACTGCCAAGCCCTGCCACTGCCAGGGGCAGAGCTGCCTGCCCGGGCACAGCCTCACCTGAGGGGTGGCAGGAGGAAGAGGAGACAACTGGGATCAATATTCCCTCCACTGCCAGAGTGAGAACTGTGAGACCTCTGTGTCTCAGGTGGGACCAGACCCGTGTTCCCCAACCTTCCCACCCCGGCTGTGTGTCTGGGAGCACGGCACAGGAGCCTAATCCACTCTGTTTGTATGCATTGCTTTGAACGGGTGCCAAAGGCAAATCCATTAAGCAAGCAAATAAACAAGAAGACATGAGATCAGGCAGCAGAGAGGGAAGATGAAGGTGGCCAGCCTGCCACGCTCCCCACGCAGGGACCCAGAGCCCACTGGGAGCCACACACAGCGCGACGGGACGATTTCATGCCATCTGTTCATGCCTTGCTTTCAAACCCTGTCTTCCCCAAGTTTTCTTCAAAGTTAAACAGACCGAACCCCAACCAACTGGAGGAACAACCATGCAGTGAAGAGCAGGAGGCTGTTTGAGGGTGGCACATTCCCCGCCGCAGTGGCTGGCCAGCCTGTTTTCTCCAGGGAGGGGCATTGCCCTTTCCAACTGCTGGGAATTTTCTTGCAGAGGTTTTCTTAGCAACATTTCTGCTTTATTTTTAACTCAGAATAAAAGTTATCCCCAGAACAAAATGCACCAGCGGTGTGTCATCTGGGTTCTCCTGCTTGTTTGCTTGACTTGGTGGGTGCTTTCCTGTGGGAATGTGGGACCCCTCGGGCCCCCTTCCCTCAAAGGGCAGCATTTGTGGGGCTCAAATTGTGGTATCCTGTGCAAAGTGGAAGATCCCTTTTCCTGCTCCAAGGGGAGCAGAGCCTGAGGCTCCCCTGGTGCTGGATCCTCCCGTTGTCACAGTGGCCAAGTCCTGGGCACACACTGAGGGTGGGCTTTTCCCACCACAAATGGGAAGCATCCCAACAGTGGGGCTGGAGAGCGGCTCCCGAGCATCCCGTGGATGATGGCACAGCTCCCTTGCACTTGTTCCTCCCAGCAAAGGGCGGAGGCCTCCCCTCTCCACCGGCAGCACAAGGGCTAGGAGCCTTATCGCTGCCCAGCATTGCCATTTTAAGCAACTAATCCTATGGGGAAAAAATTTAATCATTTCCGATGAATCATCAAGCCTATTTGGCTGGGAAAGTGTTGTGGGGGGGCTGGTCAGGCATGAAGAGAAGGAGGAGGCGAAGGAGGTGGTGGAGGAGGTGGAGGAGGAGGGCATGGGAAGGGCTGCTGCATGGCACCAGTGTGGGAGCAGGGCTGGGGGCCGGCACAGGGGGCTGGTGGTGTGAGAGGTGCTTGGGGATTCCCGGGAGGAATGCTGTGCCTCCGGGGAACCTGCAGCCCAGCCCTTGAGAGGCTCAGCGGGGTCGGAGATAGGCAGCCCATGCTGGCCGGGCCCTGGAGCACAGGTCATGCTGCAGGGAAAGCGAGCAGGGGAGAGGAAAGGACATGCAAAGGTCCAGAGCCCCTGGGATGGGAGAGAGAGGAGAGCATTGAGTTAGGGGCAGCCCTGTGTCTGCCCTTGGGTGGGATGATCCCGAATCAGTGAGCTTTGGGAGTCCCGTGAATGGGGAACGAGTCCGGTAAACAGGACTTTGAGGGGGAAGAAAGCCCCCAGTGTTTTGTCCTCCAGCACAGCCTCTCTGGCTCTGCCTGCCGCGGGGAAACTGAGGCAGGGAGGGAGCCAGGCTGCGACCCGGCTGTGCTGCCTGCGGGCAATTCGCCGCACCTGGGGGGTTTGCCGCGCTGCTCGGGCTGCGCTCGGCTGGGTGATTACCCCCGGATAATAGGAGCCTTGTGCAGCCCCGCGATCCCCGCGCCGCGTCCCCACAGCCGCCCCATTCAGCAGCAGCTGCGCGGGGGCTCGGCCAGGCTCGCCGTGCCCTGGGGCCCTTTCTGGGGGCAGGATAGGGGCAGGATGGGGGCACCACGCGGGGTTTGGGGTGCCAGACCTCGCTGACCTGCCCGGCACAGCGCCTGGGACACGACCCTGCTGCGCCCCCGGACCCCGGTGCCTCCCAGGCAGTGACAAAGGGTGGTTTGCCCCGCTCCTGCTCTTGGGTTTGCCCTGAGGGTCCGAAGGTGACCCATGAGCCGCGGCCGGGCTGCGGGGCAGCGGGTCGCTGTGCTCACTGTCCCCGCTGCCACCTGCCCGTCGCGCCCCGACGGGCTGTCCCCGCCGGCGCTCCCCAAGCCCCGCGGCCGAGCGCGGCTCCGAGCGCGGTCCCACCCCCGCGCCCGGCTGTCTGCCTCGCCCAGGCTCTGCAGGTCCGGGCAGGCGGCACCGCGCGGGGGATGCGGCCCCTCGGGCACCGCACGGACCGCCCCGACGGGGCCGCGCCGGGGGGCTGCGCTGTGCGGGGGGACCCCCGCGCCGGGCGCTGCGCTGCGGGGCTGGCCGGCCGCCGCTGGGGGGGGACCGGGGGCTGCGGGCGGTGGGCAGGCACCTCGCCTTCCTCCTCCTCCTCCTCCTCCTCCTCCTCCTCCTCCTGACGTCAGCCCGCGGCCCCGCTCAGTCGCGGGCGGCCGGCGGTGGCGGCGGGCATGGCTGGGGGGCGGCGGGCGGCGGGGCTCGCCCTGCGGTGGGCACGGGCATGGACATGGGCATGGGGCTGCTGCCTCCTGCTCTGCTGCGGTGAGTGCGGGGCGCTGCGGGCGGCACTGCGGGGCGCGCACCTGCGGGAGCGCTGCGGGGCGGGCGGGGATGCCCTTCGGCCCCGGGGGACACCGCGGTGGGCGGGGGTGCGGGGCTCGGGGACCCTGTGCGGGTCCCTTTGCGAGTCCCTTTGCGGGTCCCCTTGCCTCTGTGCGGGTCCCTTTGCTGGTCCCTTTGTGCGGGTCCCTTTTCTGGTCTCTTTGCTGGTCCCTGTGCGGGTCCCTTTGCGGGTCCCCTTGCCCGTGTGCGGGTCCCTGTGCAGGTCCCCTTGCCTGTGTGCGGGTCTCTTTGCTGGTCCCTTTGCCTGTGTGCGGGTCCCTTTGCGGGTCCCCCTACCTCTGTGCGGGTCCCTTTGCTGGTCCCTTTGCTGGTCCCCTCCCCTGTGTGCGGGTCCCCGTGCGGGGTTGTGCCCGCAGAGCCGTGCGGGGTCCCTCGGGCGGTGCCTGGCGCGGCTCGGGAATGCTCGGATCGCGGGGCCGGGGCACAGCCCAGGTGGGATCGGCCCCGCCCGCCCCGCTCCCCGCACAGCCCCGCACCGCCATCCTCCGAGGGGCGGGTCGGGGTGCCCCGTCCCGCTTTGGGGCCCCTCTGCAGCCCCCCAGGGCACGGCAGGATTGGGGGGTGCCCCACGTGCGTTCAGCGAGCTGGTTGTTATTGGGAGGCATCCACCCCTTTCCTTCTAAGGAGTTTTCCCCCGAGCGCTGTGTTTCTCTTGGCTTTTTCGGCGCTTTCTTTTTTTAACCACTTTCCAGTCCATTTTCACCCTCGGGGGGTTGGCCGGGCTTCCTGCCCTGCCCCGCTCCGCGCTCCCCGCATCCCGCCCTGCCCTCCCCGGGGGCTCGGGAGCGGTCCCGGCGCTCCCGCGGCTCCCTCCGTGATGCGGAGGTGGCCCCGCCGCTGGGAACCTGCCCGGGACGAGGTGCTGGAGCCAAAACCAGGCTCCGAGCAGACTCTGAGGCAGGCTGCTCCCACCCCCGGCCCGTGCAGGGATCCCCTTCCCACAGCTCATGTGCCGAGCCAGGAGCCTCTCAATGGTTGGCGGCGTCGGTGTGTTTGGAAGCCCAGCCACGTGAAAGGCTTGATGCTTCCCAGAAGCACCGAGGGGCCACGGCCAAGACATTCCCAGGCCAGACAGTGCTGCCGGAGTGGGGGGCTGAGCCCACCCTGGGGCTGCCAGAGTCACCCCTAAGCCCCTTCTGCACTGGGGTCCGGCTATTAGAGAGGTCTCTGGGTGGAGTGGCGAGCTTTGCCTCTCTTGGTTTACTTGACGGGGTCCCGACGGGGTGGTGGGGTTGTTTTTGGGGTTGTTTTGGGGTGCTAGCTCCATCCCCATGCCCGGCACAGTGAGCACTGGGCTGGGCTGGGGCGGAGGCTGCTGGAGCTGCTGGTGCTGCTGGTTGTTTCTCCTCCCTGTGAAGAAGACGGGGTGCAGGTGGTGCTGTCCTTTGTGAGCTGGGGCACCCCGGCTCAGGGGGCACTGCCAGGGGAGCAGCTTTCCCGGGGAACAAGGGGGTAGCATGTGTGCCTGTGGCTGGGATGTGGCCACAGCTGGTTTCCCTGAGAGGGGGGCACAAACCCAGGGAAACCTCAGGCATCCCACGTGTGGCTCCAGCCCCCCGTGGTGCCCCTGCTCCTATTCGGGACTGGGGTCTCTGTGCAGCAGCCTCACTCCTTCCACCTCCCCACACACCTCGGCCCTGCAGGAGGCTGGCGAGGGACTCTGCCGCTCCCCACCCCCTTCCCCACCGTCTAAAAGCAAATCTTTGTTCTTGTGGAGCTCTGGCTGCCGGCCGGCTGTCCGCCAGCCAGATGGAAAGGCACGGGGGCTCTCCTTCCTTCCCTGCCTGCTCGCTGCAGCCGTCCCCTCCACATCTCCGGGTCTCCCCCTGGAGCTGTGCCAGGCGCTGGGGCTGGATGGAGCTCAGCCCTGCAGCAGGACCACTCCTGGAGCCCAGGTGCCCTGCCCAGGCCGGTGTCTGCAGCTCTGCTGGGCACGGGAGAGCATGGCCAAGTCTCCAGAGCCTGCTGTGCCAGGGTGCTTGTGTGCCCAGTGCCTCTCCAGCTTGCCCACGCAAATAGCAAAGGTCCTGGAGCTGCAGAAGGGTTGTGGGGGCCCTTGTGTCCTCCAGCTGGCTGCTGGGGGCTCCTTCCAGCTTGTCCCGAGGGACGTGGGGAGCAGTGAGCCCTTGTTCCAGGCAGGGTGGGTGCTGCAGCGACCGGGTCAGCCTCCTCAAGGGCAGTGGATGGTCGGGAGGGATGTGAGCCTCATGCCAGCCCCAGATGCCAGCCATTCTCCAGCTCTGAGCTCATGGTTTCGGTTGCTTTGCTGCCTGGTTGAGGGCCCTCATGCCGAGCGGGTCAGGGGGAGGGCCGGCAGCATTCCCTCTCCCAGGGGCTGGCCAGGCACAGAGGCAAAGTCTGCTCTGGGTTCCTGCAGCCCAGAGTGTCAGGGCTCAGGGCAGGGTGGCTGCAGGGCCACACCCCAGCCCCAGGCGTACCCAGTTCTTGCCCAATTCTTCAGGTGCTCGCCTGCACCAGGCAGCCAAATCACAGCCACAGAGTGTCGGCAGGTGCCTCTGGTGCAAAATTATCTTTTCCTGTGTACTCCTGGTCCAGTTTCCTCTCCCCAGTGCATGCTTATCTCTGGCGCTTTCACCTGTGTTTTTCCAACTCCTTCTTTGCTGTGCCATGCTTTGCTCATCCCTCTTTGCTCAGTGCCAACTCTGCTGTGCCAGTAAGACAGGCAAGGGCCAAAATCTGTCTGTCAGGCTAGTCCTGCGAGTTGGGGCCTTAGCTGTGGCAGAAGGGGCTCCTGGCTGTGTTTTGGCATTGTGCCACCCCATACCCACTTCCAAACAAAGAGCATTTTGTGGACAGGGGTGCTGCCCTTTGAAGTTGCCTCAGTTGCTGTTAAGGGGGATGTTGACACAGCTGCTTCCTCCAAGCCTCCTGTCCCCAGCTCCCATACCTGGGCTGGCTCTGTTGCTGTGCCAGCCCAGGGCGTGCAGACCCTGCTTGCTTTGTCACCTGCAGGGATGGTGGCGATGACACTCCCAGCCTTGTTGTGATGCCACCCTTGCCTCTGCTCTGCCCGGCTGGGATTGCTCTGCTCCCAGTCCCTTGGGAAGCTGCTCCATTCCCTGTCCTGGATCAATAGCCATTACCTTGCCCATCTGTTCTGGAGCGTGGCCAGGAGCTCCATTACTGCTGCGGGCGGCTGGGCTGGAGGGAAGGTGGGGTGCAGGGGTGGGCCAGCTCCCACTCCCGGGGTGCAGGTCCCTGGTGCCACCGTGCTGTGGGTGGGCAGAGCTGGGTCTGCTGTGTGGGCAGGGAGGGGGGCTTGCCTTGGGAATGCTGCGGGGATGGATGCTCCAGCCACTGGGTAATGGGTTCCTGCTGTGGCAGCAGGGTCAGAGCTTGTGGAGGGACCTGTGTGCCACAGCCATGGTGGTTGGGGACCTGCCACCCCCCTGATGGGCCCTTGGAGGGGGAAAGGGGGCAGCAGGGTGTCACAGTGAGCTGGGACACCCCTCCTGAGCTGCTGCCCTGTGTGCCCCACCCTGCTGTGGGGGAACATGGTTAGCACAAGGGCTTCCCCGTGCTTCCTGCCCAACAGCAGTTCTGTCTCACAGCTGCAGCCAGCAGGCTGGAGGTCTCCATGCCAGCAGTGGTCGAAGTGGAGGTCGGGGGCACGGCCAGGATCGAGTGCAACTTCTACATCCCTGAAAATGATTCCTACACCTACGTCGACTGGTTCTATGTGAGTGCTGGCCTGGGAGAGGAGTGCTGGGCGTTGGGCTGGAGGGGGCAACCAGCGCAGGGCTTTCTGCTGGGCTCCCAGCCCAGCCTTGGCCCCTCTGCTTGCAGCTGGACCGCAGCAACAGCCGGGTGAGGCTGTGCCACATCACGGACGGCAAGGTCCTGAAGGAGGACACAGAATACAAGGAGAGGCTGTCAGTGGGGGAGGACAAGGCCCTGTCCATCAGCAAGGTGACAGTGCAGGATGTCAGGACCTTCGTGTGCCAGGTTGGAGCAGGGAGCTCCAGCGTGGGCGAGAACCACACCGAGCTCCGTGTCTACAGTGAGTGATGGGGCAGGAGGGCAGCACGGCCAGGTTGCTGCTCTGCAGGGCTGGTGGGGATCCCATGCCATGCCATGCCATCCCATCCCATCCCATCCCATCCCATCCCATCCCATCCCATCCCATCCCTCCCCTCCTAATACCCGTGGAGTGGCTTCTCTTTGCAGAGGTCCCCGAGACCCCGGAGATTGAGCCCAACCCAGGAGGCATCTCAGTGCAGAGCAGTGAAATCCCACAGGTGAGGAGTGGCCCCACACAGGACAGGGGGAGGCTCTCTGCTCCCCACTCCCCTGTGGGAGCACCCCATGCTCAAGGGTGTCTCTGCCACCACAGATTGCCAGGTGTGTGAGCAAGAACAGCTTCCCACCTCCCAACATCACGTGGCACAAGAACGGGGAGCAGATGCAGCTCCAGGAGAACCGTGAGTAGGATGGGCATGGGAAACCATCTCGGAGTTGGGGCTGGGGTGTTTTTGCTGCCCAGAGCCTCCTCAGGAAGGGATGGCACCTTTTTACCGTGGTTGGGAACAGCATCTGTGTCCCCTGCAGAGGTGAAGTACACACGAACCCGCGAGTCCAGCGGGCTGTACACGGTGACCAGCATCATGTTTGCCCCTGTCACCCGTGAGGACCGTGACTCCCACTACCACTGCACTGTGCACTACTGGCTGCGGGGACAGAGACACGCCCTGGAGTCCCGGAAGGTCCCGATCACTGTCTACTGTGAGTGGGGGGCCGGGGGGCTGTGCTGCTGCCTGGTCAGCAGGGCTGGGCACCCACCATGCCCCCTCCCTCCCCACAGACCCTGCAGAACACTTGAAGCTGCAGGTCGTGCCGTCCTCGTCGCTGGTGAAGGAAGGGGACAATGTGAAGCTGGTCTGTGAGTCTGATGGGAACCCACCTCCTGTCTTCAGCTTCTTCAAGAGAGAGGTGAGGCCAGAGGGGTCCTGGGCACCTCTTCCCTGGCAAACATCTTGTGTTCTGGTTGCTTCTTTTGGGAGCACCCTGGGGGGTCCTGGGGAGTGGGATGCAGTGGCTGTGGAGGGCTAAGGGCTCTGCTTTCTCCCCACTGCCTGTAGCTGGAGGACGACTGGCAGGACCTGTCGTGGTTGGCAGAGCCTGACAATGGGGTCCTGAACCTGCACAGTGTGAATAAGAGCAGCAGTGGCCTCTACAGATGCCAGAGCTTGGACCTGGATGATATGACACAGCTGGAGAAGGACGTGGAGCTTGTTGTGAACTGTAAGGCAGCGGGGTGGGCCCCTGTGGACCCCATGGTGGGTGCTTCTTGCCCCCTCTCACCTTGTGCTGGTCTCCATCCCTCTCCTAGACATCGAAGGGGTCCGTGTGAAGATGGAGCCGTCCTCCCCGCTTCGGGAAGGGGACAGTGTGACACTGAGCTGCGATGCCCACAGCCCCGTGGCCCTGGACTACCAGTGGAGAGATGAGAAAGTGAGTGGGCATCCAGGTTCTGTCGTGCTCAGGCTCAGCCTGGGCTTTGCAGCAAATGGGGCAGAGTCAGGAGCTGGCTCCATCTCCTGCTGAGAGGCCAGGGGAAGGTTTGGCCCTTCCACGGACCTTCACTGTCCATCTGTGCCTCGTTGCCTGCTGGCCAGCACTGCAGGGAGGCCGTGTGCCTGCAGCCTGAGCCCCTGTGGCAGCTGAGCACTGAAGTGCCTGGTGCCCTGGGCTCACTGCTCCCTTCCCAACAGGGCAAGAAGGTTGCAGAGGGGAACCAGCTCTTCCTGAGCAACCTCACCTTCGAGACCTCCAACAACTTCAGCTGCAAGGTGGTGGCACCGAGTGTGCCGGGGCTGGAGCAGAGCAAGCAGGTGTCTGTGGCTGTCCAGGGTAAGAGCTGGCCTGGCTGTGTTGCCTAAAATTGAGAGTTAATTCTCTGGACAATTTTGAGTATAGAAAGGTAGAAAGTAGCTCTTTAATTGTGGTGATTTTGGTGCACAAAATATCTTGCACACACTGACAGCACAGGCTTTTACATTGTTTATACCATCTAATTATAATATTTGGACATCACCTCATTGTTTATACCCAGCCCCAAATCTGTCCATCCCATCGTCCCACCCTCAGACACAACTCCTGAATTTGAGTTGGTGGTCACAAAACGACCACCCCTTCATCCCCCCCTCCTCCTCTTCCTTATCTCTCTCCTTCTGGGAACAGCTTCAAGGCTTCTGAGTAGCTTTGACTTGGTTATATCAAATGGTGTGGCCTTGCTATGTCTCATTCTGAGTATATTTTCCACAGACAAGGTGGTTTTCACCTCGCGAAAGTCTTTGTCTGCTGGAATTCTTGACAAGAAATATTAAAATTTTAGGAATCAAATAACAAGGCGCTTAATGGGCTAAACATGCTATACTTAAAGAGCTAGACTAAGAGTTTATATAAACCAGAGTCTTAGGCATCAGGTGCAGGCATGAGCCCTGTGTGGGGCAGTGCTGATGTCCCCTCCCCGCAGGGAAGCCGCGCATTGTGGCCATCAGCTCCCCGCTGTACGTGCGGCAGGACGAGGTGGTGAACCTGACCTGCAAGGCCATCGCCTTCCCCCGGCCCTCTGTCCACTGGAACGTCAACGGCACGGTGAGAGCTGCCTGGGAGCTGGGGCTGGAGTGGCTCCTGAGAGGAAACCCCTGAGGCTCAGTGGGAGTTTTAGCAGGCAGCATTCATTCTTTTTATCATTACGATGTTGGACGCACCAGAATCTTAATTCCTTCCAAAGAGTGCATGCAGAGTTACCAAAGCCTCTTGCTTTTATTTAGTTGCCTCATTAACAATTAAGAGCATTTCCTATAACTGTTACACCTACTTCCAAAACTGTCCCTCCCTTAGTATCACCCTCCACATGCCTCTCGAATCTGAGTGGGAGGTTCCAAAGGCCCCTTATCTTTGTCTTCCTCACCATGTCCCCTTGGCACAGTACCATGCCTCCTGGAATGGTTTCAAGGCTTCTGAAGAGCTCTCACTGGTCATATCAGGTGTTATGTCTCTGTTATGTCTCTTTCTCAGTATACTTTACAAACAAGAAACTCCTCACCTTGCTAAAATCTCTTGTCTGTTGAAATTCATAACAAATATGTTAAACAGCATTTATAGAAATCTTGTACAAAGGTACTTAGCAAGCCAGAGGTACTAAAGAGCTATATTAAAATGTATATAATACAGATTTTAAGGCACCAGTACCCTGACCCCTTCCCTGCCTCCCCTCCCCAGGCTCACGAGTACATTGACAACCAGCACATCGCCAGCAACCTGACGGTGCGTGTGAGCCACGACCTGCTGAGGGCTGGGGCCATGTGCCGGGTCTCCAACGAGCTGGGGGTCAGCGAGAAGCACATCCAGCTGCTGGGTGAGTCTGGGGCTCTGCCCTGTGCCCCGGGAACCCCCCAGGAGTGCCAGTCCCCCTCGCCCGGGCGCCGGCTGTGCCGGTGGTGGGGCTGAGCTCAGTCTCTTTCCTTCCCCTCTTGCTCTTCCAGTGGAGTCTGTCAGGAAAGGTCAGTCTGCTGAGGATGTCCATGAGCCCAGGCTCTGGTGGGAGGCACCCACGGGAGCCACGCTCTGTGTAGGCTGGGGAGGGAGCTTGGCTGCTGGCTCTGCACTGCATCTCTGGCTGCTCCTGTCCCTGCCAAGCTGGGAGGGAGGCAGGGGCTTTGTCCCCAGCGGTGGGAAAGCTGCCTGCTTGTCCTTGCTCACCAAGTGCAGCTTCCTGCAGCCCAGACCTGCTGGGCAAGGAAGCAAAGGGATCGTCTGGTGCCTTGCAGGAATTGCTGCTTTCCATCCTCCTGTGGCACAGGGGGCATGGCAGCCTGGAGCAGATGGCAGAGTGTGTTCATACAGAAACTGCCCCAACAGAGTGCTTTTGCACTGAGATCTGCACCCTGCTGGGGAGACACTGGCAACTGGGGTCCCCTGTGGGGGGAAAGGGGTACCTTCTTTGCCCACAGAGGGAGCTGGAGAGGACCACGGTGGGACAGGCATTGATTTCTCCCTCTCCTGTCATGTTCAGATCAAAAGACAACGCCAGAGAGCCAAGGGGTGATCATCGTGGCCATCATCGTGGCCATCCTCGTGGTGGCTGTGCTGGGTGCCATCATCTACTTCCTGCACAAGAAAGGCAAGATCCCGTGTGGCCGAGCTGGCAAACAGGACATGTAAGCACTGCCACCCCCCCGGGGAGCCCGTGGGGCCAGAGGTGCTTGCCATCACTCATGCTTCCCATCTCATTGCACCAGCTGCTCCCTGCCCGGCGCGGAGTGGGGCAACAGCCTCAGGGGGGGCAACACTGGGGGGCTTGGCGGCTTTTCCAGCTTCCCACAGGGCACTGCTCGCCCCGTCCGTGCAGGGAGGCCGTGAGAGGACAGCAGAGTGGTAGAGCAGCCAAGGGTGCCCTGCCCGGGGAGCCTCTTTCACCCTGGCCCCACTCCAGAGCATCCCCTGCGACGGAGCCCCAGGGCTTGGCCACGTTGCCCCTCTCGGGTACCGTAAACATGTCTCAAAAATTGTCACCTCCCTCCCCTAGCACAAGGCCAGAGGCACGTAAAGACAAGATTGTAGTTGAAGTTAAGTCAGATAAACTTCCCGAAGAGGCGGGGCTCCTGCAGGGTGCCAACGGCGAGAAGAGATCTGCCGCTGACCAGGTAGGATGGGGCGTCGGGCACTGCCCTTCCCGGGGCTGGGAGCGGAGCTGAGGAGGGATGGTGGTGATGCAGGTAATGCTTTGCTCCCCTCCCAGCACTGCCCACCCTGCATGGGCCTCCATCATCCATCGTGAGCGCTCAGAGGGGCCGTGGGAGGGAGGGGAGGTGGCACAGCTCCAAGGACACGCATGCAGCCCTGCTCTGTGCCAGCCCCTGGCACTCCTGGCAGCACGGCTTGGCTCTGCCTCCTTCCGTGCTCCCTGGAGCAGCAGCCAGGCTCCCCGGGGGGGTTTGGGAGAGGGGACTGTGCAAACATCTCATGCCAGGAGCAGGGCAGAGGCTGCGGGAACGGGTCCTGCTCCAGCAGCTCAGAGATGAGTCTCTGGGGCCACGTGCTTTTGTCTCACCTGGGGCTGAGCAGCTGGGCCAGCACGGTGCTAGGGCAGGGCTTGCCCCACTGGAGCCACGGGATGCTGCACCTGAGCCCACTGCTGGTTTATTTGCCTGGGGCCAGGAGATAATCCCTCCCTGGTTCTGCACAGCTCACACTCCCCTCCCCTTACCCTGGGGTGGGTGCTCACCCACGCTGGGGTGGACAGTGTCCCCCATCACATGGTGCCTGTCACTAACACACCTGCAGCAGAGGATCCCATTCTGTGTTCGTCCCTAACTGCTTGTTTTTCCCACCCCCCTCCCTCTTTTGTCCGACCGAAGAGCGAGAAATACATCGATCTGAGAAACTAGAGAGGAAACCTACTAAGTGCTTTCTTCCTTCAAACCTTTCCTGCTCTTGGACTGCCTTCTCCCACCCCTGCTCCAGCACCTGGGGGGCACGGCCAGAGACCTCTCCTGTGTCCCAGTGCTGAGCCCCAGCGTGCAGGGGACACCTCCCTGACTCACCTCATTACCTCAACCGTGGGCTCGCAGGTGTTGCCTTAGCACAGCTGGACTTGCTTACTACTCCAGAGAAGCCACAGCAATATTAGGAAGAAATAGCCCATTCAGCTCCTCGGTGGAAGGATTTGAGGCTTTTTTGTTGTTTTTTTTTCTCCAGGTAATCTGTTCTGTACATGCGTGGGGAGGTTTTGATGCATTTTTGTTCTTGTACCCCAAACTTGCTCAGAAGGGCTGGTGAGATGTGATTTTTGGGATGTGCCAGGCACCTCAGCTGTGGTGGTGTGCAGGTTAGAGGAAGAGGAGCGGGAGTGGTGTGTGTTAGAGCAGCCTTTGGTGAGATTCTAGAGCTTTGCTTTGCCTCTGAGCTGTTCAGGGCTCAGTTCAGCCCAGGTGGTGCCGTGCAGGCAGGGAGCTGTGATCCCATGGGAGGAGAGTACCCGGCAGAGCAAGGATGGGGTGCCCATCTCCAGGCATGTGCCACACCAAGGGTGTCTGGTGTGTAGCTGACCTGAGGGGCAGGGGTTCCCTCTCCCCTCGGAATTGGCATTTTTAGGGGTGGCTACACAGCAGCTGCAGCAGCCCCCTCAAATTTAAAACTACTATTAGACCAGGGCCAGTCAGTGATGTCTCAGGGTTTTGTTTTTTTTATTTGTGTTGCCAGCCCCAGGTAAAACTGGTTTATTCCTGCTCTTTGGTGGCACCTCTGGCCCCACAGCCAGGCTGGTGGGGAGGGGAGACGGGCAAGACCCTGCCTTTAGCTTGTGCCAGCCTTCCACCTGCAGCTCCTGCCTCCTCCCGGGGGGCTCAGCCCCTCCTGCCTCTCAATCACTGTGCTCTGAGCTCTGCTGCCCACCAGCCTTGGCCCCCAGCCCTGGGCATGGGGCTCAGGCTGCCCCGGGGTGCCAGGGGCACTGTCCCTGTGCCACAGCCCTGCCAGAGGGGAGCCCTCCCCGCCTGCTACACGTGGTGTCCCGAGCAAAAGCTTTGGTTTATATATATTTTTGTTGGACTGTGTGTATATTTTCCAGAATTTTTTTTTTTTTTATATATATATGTGAAAATAAAGTACAAATTCAAGGCTGAGTTCGGAGTTTGTTCCCCCCTGGGGGGTGGGAAGGGCAGAGAGTCTCCCCCATCATTCCATAATCCCATTGAGGTTTTAATGTGACACATTTATAGCCCTGTAGCTGCTAATAAATGTGATACACTAATAATTCCCAGTACTAATAAATCTACTCATTATTCTAATAGACAGTCATAGTTTTAGATTGTAATATGTGATTATACTACAAGTGGGGGTAAATACTAAAAGATAATATTGGCAATAGAATTTAATAGATCCCACCATAGAATCTATTGATAGTAATAGAGATACTCATAGCTAATACAGCTACTAATAACTGCCCACAAATAAATCAATTACTTAGATTTTGATAGAATCTAGACTTTATAATAGATAATCATAATTAACCCCTAAAGGTACTAATAAATATTAATGCTTTCTCCCTTAAAGAACTTTATTACATTCTCTTACTCATATCCTAACTACTTTAGTTACTAATAAATATCTTACTAATATTATATCTCACTGTAATATATCTTATTGATATATTCTAATGCATTTTAATTGATAAATGTATCAATAACTACTGTGAATACTAAATAGAAATAGGTAGTGAATTTGTTGGATGCTGATAGTAACAGCTTTTAATAGATGTCAATAATACTAAATAAAGATATAATTATGAGAATCTTTTAGTAGAATTATCAAATTATAATACAAAATTGTATTTCTAGCTACTAAGTGTACCAATAAGAAATTCTATTCATTAGTTCTAATAATTCTAATAGATAATTGCATTTTATCTACTATTAGTAATTCTAAGTGGATTCTGTTATAAATTCTGCTAAACTATTTTATCTCTACCTAAATTAACTACTTAATGAATAACAGGATTATTATATACTGGTAGATTACACAAGAAATCTTATTGTCAGCTATTGTAGATACTAATAAATCTACAAATACATTCTGATAGGTAATTTTAGGACCAGCCATTATAACTGCTACCCCTAGATAACTATTAGATTTTAATAAACACAGTATAGGTTGAAATGGCTGTGTTACCTGATTCTATCACATAGCTCTGCTAACAGCTAATAAACAGGAATAAAAATAAAAACCTAATACTGCTAATTAATAGTAAATATTAATAAAACTAATCAGCACCCCCTGCCATTATGCTGGACTGGCACTCCTTGACCCACTGCACCCCTGAGCCCCCTCTCCTTTGGCCCCAGTTCATAGTAAATAACCCCTTGAACCCCTCTTGGAACCCCTGTGCCCTCAATTGACCTCTCAAATCAATTATCAGTCTCAAATGACCTCTAGTAACCCCCCAGTGTCCTCATTTGACCCCTTGGATCAGTTTTTGGAGGAAAAAATAACCTCAAGTAACCCCTGTGTCCTCATTTGACCTCCTGATCAATTATCAGACCATCAGATGACCTCAAGTAACCCCCCAGTGTCCTCATTTGACCCCTTGGATCAATTTTTGGAGAATAAAATGATTTTGAGTAACCCCTGTGTCCTCATTTGACCCCAATTACCTTCATTAGACCCCACTGTGACTCCTCTGAGGGGTTTCACTCAACTTCAGTTGACCCTCCATGTCCTCAACCTCAGGGTGACTTGGTGGGTTCCCCCTTGGCTCTTTGTGACCTGTGTGTCCATCCCAAATTATCTAATTAAATTATCTAATAGATAGTTTTGGATTTATTATATCTCCTTTGTATGTAACATATCCATATATTAATATATATGGCTATATAGTCATGTACAATCAGTTCCTGTATGTCCACATATGTTAATATATTATGTATAATTATATTCTAATATTAATAACATAGAATATATTGTAATAATTCTAGAATTGTGTGAGATATAATTCTAGAAATGCTATGTAAGAACTTTAAAAGATTTTAGAGTCTATAGCAATGTATTAACAGTCAGTGAGAGGCAAATGGAGCCAGCAAATTCCCCCTGAGTGGCACTCACTGGACCCCAATGGACACTGCAGAACTCTGGAGACTCCAGAATATTCCTGTGGATTCCCTTGGATTCTGTTTGTGGGTGGTAAAAAACCCCAACCTGTTAATGTCCTTCTCAGTCCTGATGAATTTATTCACTGATCCCCTTGGAGTCTGTTTTATTAGTATGACCTTTGTGTAAAGCTTTTCTCCCTCTGCTTGTCAGCATCCACAGTATGTTTGAATTGAACAGGTAATAGTGGTAATAGTTATAAAATAGCTACAAAATCAGTCTGTAAAGGGGTCCAGGAGACTGAACATCTCAGGCTGGAGCAGGAGATTCTTTCCCCAGGACTCACAGAACCAACACGACACACACCATGTGCTACAACAAAGGAAATTTTATTTAAAAATAAAACTTTGTTTTGTTTTCTTTTTTACTGACACAGGTGAATGAAATCCCAAACAAAGAAGCTCTTAGTGGGCAGCATACAAGAATGGAAACAATTAATAAATAACATTAGTATAACCTCTAAACATTAACAATGCATCTGCAAACAAAATGAGGACTTTAAACCAAGTGAACCTTAAAGCTCAGCTACTCTCTGTAAGAATATTTACCTTCTGTTTTTCCTTATTCTTTACAGATCTGAAAGGATTAAATACTGCTATTATAATTTTATATTAATGACACTATTATACTTTTTTTAAAATATTTTGTGAAAATCTCAACAATTTTTAACACTGATATTTTACAAATTGGTATTCGTCATTCAAGAGAAAGAACAACAGCAACAACAGTTCCTCCTCCACTGGGAATTTTTCAAAAAAGATTTCTGTGAGGAACTGTAAAAATAAGTGTCCTTATTTTCCACTAATTTTTAAAATGGCACCTTTGAGAAAGTGCCCTGGGAGTTGCATTTTTTCTTGCTCGACTGAAAAAAAAAAAAAACCAACCAAAAAAGCAAAACAAAAAGAACCAAAACACATTTACAGTAATGACCCTGCCTCAGGATTAGCTACAGTAATGTCATCAGTCTAGTGCAGGAAGCAACATGCTGGACTCGAGCCTGTCTGGCTGCCCAAGGTGAGGGCTGGGGAAGGACATGCACAGAAGGGGTTTGGAGGGGAAGATTTCCCATTCCTGCTTGGCTACAGTGGCACTGAACACAGTAAGTCACCTGGAAACCCTGCTCAGAACGACCCCTGCCCCCTCCCCACAGCCCCCCTCGCTGCACAAAGGGTTTTCCTGCTTGGTTTGTGGGCAGGCAAAGGGGAAAGCCAGCATTTTTTACGAGCAGAACTCGTATTTTGTTACAAGCCAAAAGAATCCTGTCCTGAATTCTGTCTCCAGCACAGCACCAGTCCAGACATGTCATGAAACCTCCACAGTTGAAATGCTACAAAACACAGTGTCAGAGTTGAAGTGACAATTGCCCATCTCTCTTGCTCCTTCTTTTCACCCCCTTCAAAGCAGTTTTATGCTCAAAGGCATCTTTACAGCTTGTCCAGCTCTCATTTTCCCACAGGGATGGGTCCCTGGATCCAGCCTGGTGATGCAGCATTCCCTTTAAGAAAGGCACTAGACATTTGGGTTGTTTTTTTTTCTTTTTAAAGTAGCATCAGAAAGTTAATTTCTTAAGGATGAAGAACAAGGAGGGAAAGAAGAGCAATCAATCTTGGGCTTACCTTGCTGAAAAAAAACCCAAGAAAAAAATCCACTGTACAGTGCCTGGATTGACCTGGCAGAGCACAGCCATACGACATGGCCAGGGCTCTGCTGCACTCAGTGGAATCAGCAAATTCCTACGTGTCTAAGGAAGAAAAGCCAAGACTTAAGTTTTCTAAATCAGTTTGAGACACAAACAGTGCACAGAAAGGACACATGCAGAAAAATCAGTGATACATGCCACAAAGATTGCTCTCTCTAATCTCTAATACCCAGAACAACACCCAGAGGAACGTCTCTCTTGGCACATAAACCCCAAAGACAGGCCTGTGGCAGCTCTGCCAGGCAGGATTTAACTGACCATCCCCACCAGCCTGCCATGAAGGGACAGGGCATCACTAGTCTGATCACACACACCGTGCAAGACAAGAGTTAAGGCTTTGGAGCTGGCTGGACTCGGCTCTGGCACAGCCTTGGCAATGGCAAGAGTCACATGTCACACCTGGACACACTTGCACCGAGTTCACACAGCAAGTCAGACACAAAGCGGCTCCAAAGCCACCCAGAGCTGAGTGGCAGCACCACAGGGAGAGTGAGGAAACAGGGAAGTCAAACCACAGTGCTCCCTCCCTCCAGAAGGGCTTTTACCTGATCTCCAGGACAAACAAGCAACTGTTAGCACTGGCTGCTCAGGCTCCCCAGTGTGAGAGGACAGCCAGAGCTGCCTGTTCCTGCCTCAGCAGCACCAGCTCTGGCCTTGCATCTCCAGGAGCTGCCACAGCCACACGGGCAGAGCACAGCACATCCACAGCAGGGCTGTGGGCACGGGAGGAAGAACAGCTCTTCTTCCTCGAGGGCAAGAGGCACTGACACCACCATCCCCACGGGCAGGGCCTGCTGGGGGCTGTGCCTGACCCCTCTGCAGCCCGCAGAGCCCACTGACATCAATCCCACCAGGCTGCTGCACTGGCAACTCTCAGCCCAGGCCCTGAAATAGCAAGTGCTGATGGCCTCCAAGTGTTGCAGGAGATCTCCTTACGGGTTCTCAGAATGTCCTCTTTACTGCTGAAAGGAGGGGAGTAAAGAGGGACAGTTCAAACTGCCTGGAACCCACTGCATCAATTCACAAAGCTGTAGGTCCAGAGAGAAACCTCTACTTTAATAAAAAAAGCACTTTATGCTCAGTTCCCTTTGCAAACACTTGTTCTTGCCTCTCTGCCAACTGCAGCCATTTGGCTGAGATCTGGGCCCAGCCTCCGGGTTCTTCAAAAGGCCAAACTGCGTCCAAGGGCCAGAATCACTCCAGCAATATTCCAGGGTGCAGCCCTTTGCCTAGTGAACACTGCTGACCTTCAAGAGATGCAAATAATGCTGGACATGCTCCAAAGGCCAAGAGCCTCTCAGTGTGCACAGTCTGTCAGTCTGTGATCTGTGTATGCCTCCTTGATTTAAACCCTCTGCAAAGGAACCATCCACTCCTCCTATATGAACAGAGTTAAGTAGCTGAGTATGCAAGTCAGGTTTTTCCAACGTAACAGCTGAGTTCTGACCTTTAAAGCCATGTGATCGTTTTACAAACACAGAATTTGCCCAGATTTGTTTGAACACAAGATCTGGCAACACTTTGAAGAGTAATGGGAATGGAAAGAAGAGCCCCCATGTCGTTTTTTGACAGCCATGCAGGAGAACTGCTGCATTTCTTTTACTGCAAAGCAGGTGAGGTACCAACAAACACATCAGCTGCATCTACCAATTCCACAAAACACCCTGGCACAAAGATGGCTCCTGCAAAAGCTCTCTGAAGGAGATGATGGAATGTGAGTGAAGGCCACTAAGTCTGCAACAGCCACCATGCAATTAAGATAAATAAAACATCATATCCACCAGGTGCAACATTCCTAGGAAAGAGTGTCTGGCGACGGCTGCTCGAGCCCAGAAGGGCCACAATCAAGTTTGGAGCACTGAAGCACAAAATGCTCAAGGCTAAAAAAAGGAGGAGAAGCAGCAGCCAGTTCTTTGCTCTCCCTCAAAGTCTTCCCACCCCTCCAAAACACGCCAAACTCCCAGCACGTCCGGCTGCCTGGAATCTGGTGCTGCCAGTGCTGCCGGCATGAGGGCACGCACACGAGGGAAATCCGACTCCCAGCACTGCCAAGATCAAAATCCCTGACAGAGGCTGCTCCTGCCATCTCCACACAGCAAGGGAGGACTGGGATCATGAGCAATAACTGCTATTATTACAGGCAAGAGGGGACACGCCGTGGCGAACGGGAAGCAATCGAATGATTCTCCCGAGGTCTCCTATTTATTCCCAGTAGAAAGAGACCTCCCAAACCCTACAAAGCCTGAGCCAGACACACAGCAGCAAACAGCTCCAAACCCAGTACCATGAACCACAGGACACACCACACCGACCTCGAGACTTCTGCTGCTCTGAGCATTCACTGAAAATTCACAGCACAAAACACTCCCCCCCAGCCTCCAGGGCATCGGCTCGGGGGTCCCTTGTCACGACACCTTTCTCTACCAACACCCTGGAAATAAATCTGTTCTCCCAGACAAGAGGTAGGGGTAAAGGACTCCAAGACATACACTGTATAAAACACCATTCTGCTCCGTTTCATTCCTCTGCTTTGAAATCTGGAACCACAAAAACCTGATAACTGATTCTCTTTAAGAGGCAGGACTGACCTCAGCACGAAGTCTCTAAAGGAACCCCCTTCCCCTTTGGTGCACAGCTGGGCCACAGCTGCCCAGGCAGTTGGTCCACAGAAGTTGTAGGTGTGGAGGTCGTGTGCTATGTGGCCACGTGCGCGGGGGAGGAGATGGAGACGAACTCCCGGAGAATATTCTTGGCCATTTCAATATTGTTATGTGCAATGACCAGTGCTTTCTGAATGTCCTGATATGAGTAGCCCTGGCTCATGAGGTTCTCGATCTCGCTGGAGAGCTGCAGGGATGAGCTGGCCCCGCTGCTGGCTCCTCCTGCTTGGCAGCTCCCGGCTTTCCGCTCCGAGTTTATCCGCCGCGGCAGCGGCTTTGGCGGCCTCTCTGGAACTTGGGAGCCATCTGAAAAACCTGGAAGGAGAAACAAACACAGCACTTGAAGAAAAGGACATGTGATTTTGGCTTGGAGCAAAGCGGGAATGACACTAGGCTGATAAATGTCACTTCAAAGCCATGTCACTGAGCTCTGCCACTTTCTCCAACCAGCTCAATCCTGCCTTCCAGCCAGCTCACAGAATCCCAAAATACGCTGAGCTGGAAGGGACCCATAAGGATCATCAACCCAAGTGCTGGCCCTGAACAGGACCACCCCCAAGAGTCACACCCTGTGCCTGAGAGGATCATCCAAATGCTTCTTGAGCTCTGCCAGGCTTGGTGCTGTGACCACTGCCCTGGGGAGCCTGTTCAGTGCCCGACCACCTCATCCTTCCTTCCAACAGCCCAGCTTGTGTGCAAGAACAGCTATGGAGATGTTTTTAATGAGCAAGTCACAGCAGGCTCATTTATTAAGATAAGACCACATAAATAGAATAAAATTACATGCGTGGGTGTGCAGAGTTCAAATATCAGCCTTAGAATAAGAAGCAGAGACCTGCTGGGAAAAAAAATGACAGAGAGAATATGCAACTCTTTACCAAACATCCCCTTTCCTTCTAGAACGCCCCAACTGAGCTGATCTCTCCTCACACAACTGCTGTGCACACTCCAGTGTGCTGAGGAAGTGAGTGCACAATACAAGATCTATCAGTCACAGCTCAGCCACCACAAATGTTCCAGCAACTGAATTATGTCCTCTGAAGGGTCAGCAACTGAATTATGTTCTCTTCTTCCTCTGCTGAAGCTCATCCTGCCTAATGGCTGCAGCCATGGCAGATCAATGAGCTCAGCCTGTTCTGCCTTTCCCTTAGTCATTCAGATGTGATGCTGCCCAGCAGCCACATCATGCACTTCTGGGAAGAAAAAAGAATAGCCAATAAACCAAACAAGTCACCAAACTCTCCAAAGAAAAACCACATTGATTCACGTGTTAATGTGGTAATTTCTCTATCATTGCAGAAAGCTTTTTCTGCCAATCACAGGGATCTTTTCTGCATGAGTACCTGACATCACCTTATTTGTCTTTTGGAAAAACTCCTCAGGGCACTCTCAGGAGTTTTCTGGCAGCAGAACTGGCGAACAACTGACAAATCATGTCCAAACAATCCCTTTTTAAGAGTGGGCACTGCAGCCCTGGTCAGAGAAGCAGCATTGTGGGGCCTCTCTGAAAAACTTGCACCAAAAGCATAAAGATAGAGAAGGCTCTTCAGGAAACAAATTCCCTGAAGCTTCCTCACCAACCACAAGGCAGTTCAGCTCACTAATGTTCACAGGACAAGCTTCTCACACATAAAAAGCTTTTTGTACATGTGAGAAAAAGGTCTACCCACTTCTGTCCTCTGAACTGCCTTTTGAAACAGCTGTTTCAGCCTGAACTGGATCAAATTTCAGAGACCATGGGTCAATCTGAAAGGACAACTACCAAGACAGTTATTCTGGTAAATGATTAATAAACCAAACTGCAGGGCATAAGGCATGAGAACATAAATCTGCCAAGATGTATCCCACACTGGTCAGGCTTGCTTGCACAGTGCCTGTGCTTCCCACAGCAGTAACAATCAGCATTTCCACATTTTCCATTAGCAGATCTCCTAACACTAAGGCAGGACAACTGCATTGTTATTTCAGGGCTGTCAAAACAAAGAAGTGTCAATGATTAAGCTCAGTGCTTCATCTGGGAGGGGGATGTGACTCCCTCTGCCCCTCTCATCCCTTTCAGCCACGTTCTACAGACACAGTGACAGGCTCCAAAAGTGAGGCAGGGAGCAGGGAGGAGTGGGAAAAACCTAATGAACTTCTCTGCACTAGCAAACTTCTCTGCTGGAGAAGGACAAGCTCAGGGAAGGGGAATGGTGAAGGAAACCAACAGAAGACTCGCTGGGGCAAGTGGGCCTTGCCTCCCATCCAGCTCCAGAAGGAACAAGAAACTCATTCCTCTTATTTGGCAAATTACCAGCATGTTCAGACTGAAAGCCCCCCCACAGGAAGCGTTTTTCAGAGCTTCCTTCAGAGTTGCTGGGCAGTTGTAAGGAATAAGTCAAGCATTATTCAGAAAGGCCCTTGGAGAAACGAGGCTTTAGTCTTTCCCTCAGAGAATGTGCCCTGCAGCCAGAAGGACACGATGTCCTTTACTCCCCGGGGACAAAAAGCTGACCTTGCTGAGCCACTGAGTCCCTGCTCAGAGGAACTGAGAGCATCAAACAGAACACTTGTGCCATCTGCAGGCACCGACTGCAGCCACACTGAGCCACACGCTGTGCAAGGCCAGCACTGGCATCCTTCACTTGGAACAGGGATAGAATCACACAATGGTTTGGGCTGGAAGGAACCTCAAAGCCCATCCAGTTCCACCCCCTGCCATGGGCAGGGACAGCTTCCACCAGCTCAGGTTGCTCCAAGCCCCATCCAACCTGACCTTGGACACTTCTAGGGATGGGGAGCCCCATCTCATGCTGTGGTATACCCTGGTGCAAAAGGACAGTGGCTTAAAGGAATATTCTTTAAGCTCAGCAAAGCTTTTTCTAATTGTGATTTCTATGTGATTTGCTTCCTCAGTGATTACATGACCAAGGCAGTGTATTCCAAACTGCAAATCAAGGCAAAACACCCAAGAATTAGTGTAATTCCACCTTGTAAACCTGATTTTACAGTTTACATCCAAAATCTTGAATGAGTGACACAAGTTTCAAGCACACAGAGCAAGCCATCAGTGCCATGGAGAGTCCCAGTGGCCTCTGACCTGTCAGGGGGTCATTTTCCAAGGACATTCGGCTGAAGGCAGGAGTGGCGTTGGAGATATCGGACAGTGTGCGACGAGCAATGGCAACTGGTAGTGGTGGTTTGGGGACATCATAACCATCCTCTTCATTTTCTGACTCCTCAGGGCCGTTGCTGGCAGTGGCTGCTGCCACATCCCCTTCATCTGGAACAGGAGGCACATTCTGAGCCCTGGGACTGAGCAGAGCCCCTGTCTCTCCAGCAGACTCTGTTCCCCCATAGCCCACAAACACTGACACGACACAGAACTCAGGTTTTGCTGCTAAAACCCCACGTTCAGTGGAAGCTCTTTCCAGAAGGGAGCATTAGGTTAAAAATACTTGATGGATGGAGTGTGCAGTACACAGACCCAGATATTTCCACAGCTATTTTAACAACAAAAGCAAATGTTCCTCAGTTCAGCCTATAATGCTGTTCTAACTGGGATCAATTCATTGTGCCCCAGTTTCTCAGTTGTTTTTTAGCACACCCACTCACCAGAAGTGTTGACAGGCTCAAAAGCAGAGGATGCTGCTTGGGAGTGAATGTTGTACATTGCTTCATACATGGAGCCCTCTGTCTGCTGGTCACAGTCCAAAACTCTGAGGGAGAGAACACATTGCCCTTCACACCAGAGACAGTGGCCAACACCTCCACCTTCCTTCTGTGACTGGGATTCTGCACAGATTCTTGTTTCAAAGAGAAGCCACCACTGTTCTGTGAAATATTTGTTCCAGAAAATGCTCTAATAAGGTCTGTATCAGTGCAGCATCTCAGCTTAAAATAGATTAAATGATACCACCAAAACACAACATTTTGAGTTTTGAATTTCAGTTGTTTCTGCTCTCAAAAGGTTATTAGCAGAGAGAGGGGGAAGGGGTTATATGACTCCTCTAATACTTTAGTACAAGGACTCTGCAAAAGAGCAGTGGTCACATTTCCTTTACAGCTATTTTAGCCAGGATCTGGTGAGTATCACTGGGGGAATTCAGAGAACCAAGCAAGCAAAATCCCCACGCTGGTGCCCAAACGTGCTGTCCCAAGGCCGTGACAAACACTCAGAACCTCACCGTAAACTCTGAGCCATTTCCAAAGGCATTTTGATCTCTGGTTTTTGTACAGCAGGACCTGGAGGCACCACAGGCAGAGAGGATGGGGACATGTATTCAGTGTCCTCATCACTCTCAGGCTGCTCCCCAGGAGGCAGTTTTGGTACGGGCAGTGGTCTGGAGGCAGCAGAAACAAGTATAAACATCAGAAAAACATATATACATAACATTCAGATGTTAATAAATCTAATTAATATAAAACTGCACTTAAAAATCCACAGTGTAGCCATCTCACAGCAATTCTGTCTAAAGAAATAATGTGGTTTTCAGGACTTCGAGGTCACACTGGCACAAGGTCATTATGCAAAAGGAAGTGACAATATCATCTAAATTTCCATCACCTACTTCACATAAAGACCAACTCAAAAGTGAATTCAGGGAAGAGCTGATGGCAATTGGAGCCTCTTTCCTAGAAGTGCCACCCCTCCCCACAGCTCTTTGGGATGCTGATTTCATCTGCTTTCTCCAGATTGTATGCTTTGAATCTGTCAAGAATGAAACTAAGGCTGACAGAGTTGTGTCAAATTCTGTCCCTGGCATGAGCACCTCAGGATTACCACTCTGGAAGTCATAAAAGAAAACAACAGACCTGGCAGCTAAGGAGTAGATGGCATTGGCAGACGAGGAGGGTTTAATTTTGGGGTGTTCACACTCTGAGGTTGCTGTTGGACCACTGTTTGAGCTCTGAAAGAAAAAGATTCCAAACCAGGAATCAGAAACACCACAAATACCAGTGTAATTGCAAAGCCAGTCATTCAACACATCCTCTGTGGGAATGAAGCATCTTCATTCCAAAGCATTTACTGACACTTTAGAAATCCACTTTTCCCTCAGTGATGACACAAGCAGGGGCTTTCCTGCAGGACGAGCTCCATATCTTTTGAGATTCCAATGGCCTTGGCAAATTCAGCTGAAATAGGCCAAAACACCAAAATGGGGGACAGGAGGAAAAGGATGCAGACAAGCACACACACAGGGAGACAGGATGGCAACTGTACAAGTGTAATTTCCTTAGACAATCTGGCTAAAAGTGTATTCGCTTTCTAATTTAGAAAGCCAGAGATATTAAAAGGAAAAATTAAGGAAATGGAATCAAGGAAAGCAAAACTGCCTGAATTTTTTTTGAAAATAATAGACATACTTCAGCTACACTGGTAACAGTGTCCAGTGCATTAAGAGATCCCAGTTAAACTAAGGTTTTACTGTGTTAAATTAATCACAGTGTGTAGGCTTTTCAGGACTGAAAAACCAGCAGAGTAAATCAGACTCTTTCAGCTCCTTTGCTCCCAACAGAAACCATTCCCAGCTTTCCAAAACTGAAAGGTGAACAATGATCACACAATCGTGCCTCGTGACCTCTGAAACCGGGATTTCAACCTTGCTCCCAAGAGAAAGCGCTTCCCTAAGAAGGCATCCACCAGTTTCCGTGCATGTCTCCCCTGACACAAGAGGGCACCTTGGGCACTGATTTTCTCACAGGTGCACTGGGCTTACTCACCCCTGGGTTGTCCAGGCTGAGGGTGCTGCCGAGCCGATGGCTGTCTGCCCTGGAGTCCATCTGGGAGGGCAGGGAGAAGGGAAGCGAGTGCCTGTTGGACAGTTCCCTCCCAGCCCAGGGGTCGCCAGGGCTCACAGCCACAGGAGGGGCTTTGGGGATGGGCCTGGATGGCCACAGGTCCCCCTGCCGGTTGGAGGGCACTGGAGGGGGCTTGTCCCCCGGGGTGCAGGGCAGGGGCCGCCTCTGAGGGCGCCCCTCAGTGCCCATGGAATGGGGCCTGTCCGGGGGAGGAGGCGGCGGGAGGTCTCGGAGCGTGGGGGGGATCGGCAGAGGCTTGTCCTTGTGGAGAGCACCAGGTGCAGCCTGGAAGGCACAGGAATGCAAAATATTGCTTAACAGAGTTAGCCCGCCCATAGAAGATAAACAGGAGGGAGAGTTTGGGGTTTGTTTTATCTGTTTTTACAGGGAATTATCTCAAGGGATGTGGAGTTATCTCTGCACCTTCTCTACAGGCTTGAAGAGATAACACAGCAACTACGTGCACTGCACCCTAAACACCCCAGATTCTTTTTCTTGAAGGAAATGCTCAGAATGCTCATGGCAGCATTAGACATTCCAAACAATTCAATTGTGGGTTATTTATACAAATTAACAGTCACCAGTCAGCAGTGAAATAGATCTTTTCTTCTGCCTGAGCTTTCATGATTTCATTACTTCATCCAAACCAGATGAAGGACTGCTGCTGTACCTCAAGAACCAATAAACAAATGCCACCAACATCATCCTACTGCCTCCTGGTGATCAACCAGAGAGCCAGTTCATTTCTCCCAGCCACACACATTTAATTCCTTCCTTAGTTTTCTATCTGAAAAAATGCTTGATGAAAAAAAATGTGAAGAAAAGTTGGGAGAGGAACATGACACCTTCCCTTACCAGCTAGAACAAAATGCAAGGAAAATGCCACCCCTCCAAAGGGCACAGGCAGCAGTGGCTGAGGCTGAAAACCAGAGAAGATGTTGGTAGTAACAATAACTTGGTAGTTCAACAGGAAGACACCAGTCACCCTAAGTGAGGCCTAGCAGGACTGAAGAAAAGGAAGAAGCACAAGCCCTGTGTGAAAGTACTTAGGGAACATTCAGAATGCTCTTCTCCCTGCCTGCCCCACCAAAATCAGACCTGAGAGGGCAAAAAGGGTGTTTGACCTTGGAAGTGGTGCCAGGGCTGGAAGCCCCAGGGGGGTTGGACACTCGCTGCTGCAGAAGGTCCAGTCGTGGTGGCACGGGAGGAAGGGCAGCCTGTGGAGCCACGGAGAAGGGAGAGGGAGGACGCTCCACCTGAGGAAGGGAAGGATGGGAAAAGCAACAAATGACTCAATCCAGCACAACTCCTTTCCTCTAGAGAGGCTTTAAATCCCTGTGACTGGCACTGGCTTCAATATTGGTAACAAACTACTCTGAGCAACAATCACACTGATAGTAATGAAGCAATTTCAGAGGACAAGGGCATTTGACTTGCAGCATGCCCTGAACAGCTGGGCTTAGCTGTGAGACACAACTGGAACACCCACTTAGCTATACAAGCCAGGCTGTTTTGTTGGAGGAACAAACCTGCCTTACTGGGCCCCGAGCAGGAACAAGCTGCTTTTCAACACCAGAGGGCACGATCTGCTGCAAAATCTGCTATCACTGTGAGGCTGCCTCAACTACAGTGTCAGGGCTGGTGCAACAATCACTACTGCGCACTAAACCCTCCATTTTTGTCCCTGGAAAAGGGATTTTCCATCTAAAAAGTCAGAACAGTGCCAGTTCTTCCCTTTATTTTCTTGTTTTACAACCAAAGCTTGTGCTTTCTAACTTCAAAAAGCTTTACACAGGTTTGAACTCACTAATGCCAACAGAGAACAGACCATGGCACACCTTGACAGGATGTCCCACCAAGGAAACTGCTTTGCTTCCCCAAGATACGTTCACAAAAACTACCTCCAGGAATAGTGGATACTGTTTAGTACATTATTTCACAGGGTGGAGTTAAAGAGAAATAAGACTACAGGCAAACCAGAGCAGAAGATTCTTTCTGATCACAAAAGGCAGCTCATTTTAGTTGATTCAACTATTAAGAATTAGCCAAATTCAAACCCACTTCCCTATATCCAAGAGCAGTAATGAGATTTTAGGAAAAAGCCACATAGGGATCCATAAAGAATGTCTGCCTTGCACACAGCTCCTGGAGGGAAGCAGCACTACTGGCAGAGTTATCACACCTTTATTGTACACATTTATCAGCCACCATATAAAAAGCTGCCAGCCAAATTGACTTACTCAGCAAAACAACCTGCCCTCTACCCTGTTAGTCATCAGGAGCCTGGGAAGGCTGGACCTGCTGGGCTGTTCTCACCACAGGGGAAAAATGGACGAGTTTGTGCTGAGTTTGTCACTGGTTAGGAGTGTTAC
Organism: Anabacerthia variegaticeps; assembly: GCA_035583185.1. Classification (NCBI taxonomy): domain Eukaryota; kingdom Metazoa; phylum Chordata; class Aves; order Passeriformes; family Furnariidae; genus Anabacerthia; species Anabacerthia variegaticeps. Next base: position 5,079,968 of record JAWWEW010000065.1, read on the forward strand.
AAACCTACATCTCCCGTTCCAACAGGCCAGCCTTTTTACCCCTGTAGGGTGATAATACACGAGACATGAAAGGCTTCAAAGTGTGATCACCTTTGTTTAATGGAACTGACAGTGTGAGCTGAGCTCACCAAACTGAACCTACATCCCTGTTTTCCACAGGGAGTAGAAAATTTTCTGTTGTAAGGTTGTACAGCCCTTACAGATCATTAAAACCACAGGAAAGTGATGGGGAAACGCACTGCCAGTCCTACTGTCACCCACTGTTGTGGCCTTACTTTGGTACCAGCGAGTTCTTTCATCATGAAGAGGGAATCATCAGCCTTGTCATCCTCATCATCATCATAACTGGGAGAGGGAGTTCCTTCCGCCCCTTGCCGGGATAATCCTCCTCCTCCTCTGGGGTCGAACGGATCCACCACAATTGGCTCCGTGCCTTTGATCTCACAGCGACAAAAAGGACAGCCCTGGCCCTCTGATTCCTGCAGGGAAGAGAAGGGATCTGTCACAGCAGCCCTTGTGATGCACAGATTAAACATGTGGTTAATACACAGCGAGGTTTAAATCTGCTTTTTGGCAGGTGCATTTCGACTGACAGGAAGACAAAGGCAAGCTGTGCTACAAATATGGAGTGTTTTCTCCCTGAAGTAGAAAACCAGCTTTTTAGCAACTTCTCACACTTCTGGCCTATTCTAGATTAAGAGATCAGGCATCTAAACAGCTTCTGATGCACTGATATTACTGAACTACGAGCTCCAGTCCTTAGTTCTGCTATTTTATCTCCATACCTGCAGGAAACTGAGCAGGTTTGAGAGGAGAATGTACCTGTCCAAAAGAGATTAGCAAGGGGCAATGCCTCACCTGCCACGCCGTGAGACAGGACGTGCACATCAGGTGGCCACAGGGTTCAATCTTCACGTCCTTGTCATTCTCAGCACAGATTTTACACAGCTGGAACGTGGAGCCCATCTCGCAGTACAGTTCATATTGTTCCTTAGGGAAAGATGGACATGGTTGATGCCAAAAAATAACAAGGACAACAGAAGTCTGCAAAGATTTCGCTATAATTTTCTGTATTAGATCCATCAAGCTTTGAAAAAAGTGGACTTCAAATTACCCCAATCAAGTGCCCCAAGAAAAGCAGGGCTCAAGACACTCTGAACGGCACGAAAGCATCAATATTTGGCAGAACATTCTAAAAACAAACCCTTAAAATCTGTCTTTGCAATCTCCTCTTCCCATCCCTATTATTCAAAGATTTCTGTAATTCCTCTAAAATATAATAGCCTTAAAAAGGCCCTTGGGAATACCAAGTGTGACAGAATTGTGTGAACAGCTAATGAGGTTAGAAATTAGGAATAAAGCCAGCAAGTTTGATGGAAGAGAATATTTTACTCACCTGTGTAACTTTAATGTGGTCCTGAGGTGTGGGCTCACATAAGCCAGTCAAGTCAGGATTCTGATTCCGGCCATCAGGAAATAAATAACTGGAAGCAGTTGGGGGAAAAAATTACCTCTCCCTATATGTGCATGTACACACATGCATAAATACACACAGACACAAATCAGGCTTGCTTTGGGGGTGGTGAAGGAAAGAAAGAATGAAGGGGAGAAGTGAGGGGTAGGAATTCAAGGTACTTGGAATCCAAAAGATGTTTTGGAGGAATTTTATGATTGGACAAAAGTCAAACATGTTATTCTTAAAAAGAAGTTTGTTGCCCCTCCTGGCAGCAACTTTTATTTCAAACAAGATGCTATGATCCCAGACTACTCTTGTTAAATCATCCTATATAATATGGATATTATAATAATTGTAATATCCAGAATAAGAAAGCTGATGCCATAATATCAGTGGCTGTTGCTCAAATTAAAGACTTAACTAAAAGGGCTCTATGACAAGGGAAACACTGCTGCACATTTATCAGCTCCACTGCAGAGGACAGCACAGCTCTGTGGTGCAAAGGCAGCTGTCAGTATTCCCGAGGGCCAAAATAGTTCAGTGTGTGAATTATTCCACTGACAGTAAGGGGACCATTCACAATTGGACTGTTTTGTTGAATCAAGGTGTTAATGTTGATAGCTACTTACAAGCCTTCCCTGAAGCCATCGATCAGTGCTTGAAAAAGGGGTTTGTTGTGGGGGATTGTCTGAAGAATGTTCCCGTCTGCAGTGACATAGCCAATGGCCCACTGGCCCAGCCGGGTACAACTGAGCCGGAAAATGTAACTGCAAACACACAAAGGAAAAGAAACTTCAGCTTGGAACAAAGACAAAAGATGAACTGGCAGGTGGGCAGCCTTTGTCTGGCTCTCTCAAGACAGCAAATAAAAACTAGTAGGAATAACCTGATGATTTATACCAGCTTTTCTCAACTGAACCCCGGGCAGATCAAAGGGGAACTCTGCAACATGATATGAAGTGAGAAAAGCATCCAGGTGAAATTAAAGCCAGAATTCAGAGAAGTTAACCTACTTATAATCATTTGCTTGCAGTTTACTTAAAAAACCCAACAAGCAGACTACAACAGGTTTCCACGTTTAAAAGCAGTGTAGAAGTCCCTTGCTGCAGTGTCAGATCAGTGGGGGCAGTGAGCAGTGGTGCCAGCAAGAACCATCCCCAAGCACACGAACCTGCCAGGTTTGTGAATGAATTTCTGCAGCCGGGCCTTCACCTCGTCATAGGTGAGGAATGCCATATAACCAGGGTGAGTCACAGCCAGGCTGTTCCAGTTCCTGAGCAAGGACGACCATGGCTGTGGGAGCAACACACAAATAGATTAACCACACACTCCTGCAAGGTGTCAACACACACAATATTCCTTAATCAGAGGGGTCGGTTCTTCAGTTATAGAAAAAGCCTTCTTATTCCACCACAAATCCAGCAGAGGAACCAAAACGTCCATTCTTGTGCAGCACGAAGCATTTGGGTTTTTCTCTTGTTGGTGATAAAACCATCACCTAAGACACACCTTAATCAAAGCTTCTTTAATAAATACTAAGGGAGAAGTCACTGAGGTCACAGCTCAAGAATAGCTATCAATTGTGCTGCTTCTGCAGAGAAAATGACTCATTCCTGAGACAGGGATAAAGCCAGGGGTTTAATGAGGTTATGCACAGGACCAGAAATCATGAGTAGTCTGATCTCCAACACTTCCTAAATGGCCTCAGGACAGTGACCTCCCCTCTCTGTCTCAGTTTCACTGTCTGTAACTTGTGACTGTTCCTCAACCACCCAAACTCACTGGGGTGTGGCAAGGAGTGCTGGCTAGTCTGAGATCTGAACAAATAAACCAGCACATACACGTTAAATATTCCTTAAAATAACAGCCCAAAAGTCCTAACAACAATTTGTAAGCTCTCAACCCTAGGAAGGACTAAATCTTATCCAATTTTTCCAAATTTTTTAACTTGTCTACAAGCAGATAAAACGTTGCATCTCTTGGAATTTGCAGCAACTCTTGACTTGTTCTTTATGTACAATAGCTGGAAAAAGTACTGAATGAGATCAGCTACATTGCAACACCAAACATGGGAATTTTTCATCTAGACAGATCTTAATTACAACCCACCCTATCACATGGGAGAAGGCAAGTCAGAGCCAAAGAAGTAAGTGATTGTTCTTGTAAATACCCACTTGTACCATCAGAAGCTGTGTTTTTCAATTTAGCACTATTAAAGACTCTGGGTTAGAATTTTACCTACTATTACTATCACTTCAGTAATATTTCACACAACACAAACGTGGCCACAACATCCTGGCTGTGTCAGTTCAAAAGATAGGAAGCCCAAATTTCCATGCTCATGCTCCATCCTGAACAACCCCCACTATGGAAAATAAATCTGACAAGAAAGAAAAGAACAAGGGAAGACAGAGTGATAAACTAAGCTTCACATTTCCTGGCTTGCAGGAGATGTGTCAGAACTTCAGTCTCAAAGTGACCTTTGAAAGGGAAAACCTGATTCATGGCAGGATATTGAATATGCCTTGCAGTTGCAGTGTATATTTAGATAATTTTTTCTTCTACGACCAGAACTTTTACTGCAATATGGGATCCTAAGTATCACTACAGCTTTTTAAGGGATGAAGGACAAGACAAAACAAATCCCATACAGTATAAACAATGTCATTTTAGTGTGTAAAATATGGTTGGCCTGGAAAAAGAGATTAACCCGAAGCACTGAGACACATTTCAAGTGATTCACTCAGTTCTTACCTGAAAAAGTCGTGTGAAGATATCAAATTCAAACACTGAAATGTAGTCATTGCACGTGAGGTCAATGGTTGACTTCAGGGCCATGGCTTCCAGCCCTGAGCTGATGGGATGCACCTCATGCAAGGCCTGTCGGAAGCTTTTCCAAGGAACGATGGTCCTGGGGGAAACCAAGCCAGCTGTGACTGGGGTGTGTCTGAAAACCACCCCCATACACACCCCTAGACATTATTTCTGTGAGCATCCACCTCATGGGATTTATTTGTTCATGTTACACAAGCACAGGTTTCTTGGTGCTGCAGCAACTCAGCAGCCAAAGGAACTTGAGACAATTTTCTCTGCACATGCAAAATTTTGGAGTCAGAAGCCCAGCTCTGCTTCCTCCTTTCCCTTTTTCTGCAGTCCTACCATAGCACCACTTGATAATAATTTCACAATGTTGCAGCTGGTAGAGGAGGAGTTAACAGTAAGTCTTAGAGCAGAGGTCTAGATGCTTTAGAAAGAGAAAAAAAGCTGGAAACAATTCTCTAAAGAAGGATTAACTGGAGAAGTAAGATAACCAGAAACCAAAACAGAGGCTTGTGTTTAAAGGAATATTTTCCTTCTTTTAATACATCAAATGGAATAGAAACAGAGAATGAAAATGCCTAACTTCAGACAACTCTGCTATTTAGGAGTAAATATATTATGGCTTTTTGTTCCGACAGCTACTAATTAAACTCTTCAGGTGAAGTACCTCAGTTCCCTTAGTTTGAAAGCACTACCAAATCCACTAATTTTAATCCCCAAATGTTGCTGTGAACACCTCTATGGTTCCTTTAGTCAGTGTTTTATTAGATACAAAAAATAAAGCTCACATTTCAACAGTTTTCACACAAATGCACATTGCACTTCACTTTCTCCTTCCCTCTGTCTTAGCAAAGCCATTTTTCAAACAACTTCAGAAAAAAAAGGTGACCAAGTAGTTGGAAAGACTAATGGGAGGGAAGATGAAAAGAATGTAATATAATAACTTAGCTGAAGGACAACTGATGTTGGGGGCATGGCAGCCTTTGGAAGAAGAAAGCAGATTATTTTGCATAGTTGGTGGAGCTTACTTACAAGTTAAGGAATTAAATCAAGGAGAGGAAAGTTTAGGCTGAATAATCAAGGGAAACTCTTGTGACAGTACATGAGTCTCCTGGGGAAAGTGAGGAAAGAGTCAGCACTTGACACATTTAAAACCAGACAGGACAAAGAACTGGGAAACACAGTGTAGGAACAATCCCTTATCTCACCCCAGAGATGGACCAAATGACCAGTAGGTCTCTCCCATTGTTCATTTTAACCTGACAAAGCCCTTTCTCAATGTCGAAACACAATTTAAAAAAATACATTGTGCTGAGTGCAATTTTTTCCCACATCCTTATTTTTAAGCACAGTTAGAAACTTACTTTTCCCCAAAAGCCTTCCTCCAGAATTCTGCAGCATCTGCCTTGGTGATCCGGAACGTGTCCCCCTGGAAGAGGCCACTTGGGAAAATCCCTTTGAGTTCTGCCAACATGTGGCTGAATATCAGGGACAACTTTGTCAGGTTCCGCCTGCAAAGGAGCATAAAATAGAGTGTTTCTTTTAGAAAAGATGCAGTTTATCACTCTGAACACAACAGAAACAGCATTTATTGCAATTCAAGAAGGATCCCAGCATGGAAAACTCCTCTTACTCGGGAGCACCTTTCAAGTGTTCCCCTAGCACTCAGAATATCAGCAAAGTTTGCCAAGACATTTTCCACAATGATTAACTTTGCATAATCTCTTTGAGGTGAGCAGGCCATTTCCAGGGCAAAACTGGAAATACAGAAAATGTGCCATACCAATGTTCAGACCTCACCTACTAAGTATTGAAGACAAAACCTCATCAGACTCCTTTGCTCTTGGGTCTGAAAATAAAACCACTTGGGCCATGTAAGCTGAATGTCTTTCCAAGTCTCTAGAGGGTCTCAACACAGTGGATTTGATCAGAGAATGTCTGATAGTAACAGGCCCAGTTCCCAAGAGAAGGTCAAAACACCTGTAGGTTTTTTCTAAAATGGTAATAACTTAAATAAAAAAGCTCTGTCATATTGTGTTTAGTAATTATCAAAATTGAGTCCCTTCTCTGCCCGGTGAGGAGGAATGCCCTTATCCATCAGGATATGCCCTTTTCTAAACTGGAATGGTAATGCTGGAGAAGGAGAGAAAAGATACTCTCTGCTATTCTATTTACTAGTGGCACCTCTTTCTCTCCCTCCTTTATCCAAACAAAGGATGCCTCTCTTCTCCTCCACTCCACTGGCTTTACAGAAAGCACCAGCTACACAGCAAGGGATTCTGGTTTTTGTCATTTCATGCATGTCCAACAACAACAGGTGCTCAAGATTAACATAAGCAAACCCCCCAGTTGCTCTTCCCAAGCTGTCCCATTCCACGGCTGTCTCTGGACATGTTACACATTCAAACTGTGTATTTTAAAGCAGCTATAGAGTTTGGTTTGTGCATTTCCCCACCCTGGTGTCATGCCAGGTAAGTCAAAGCTGTGTTTTCCTCTTTCCAGAAGAAGATAAGCAACTTTGCACCTACCAGGGGAAGGCTCAGATTGTGAGCTCATGGGCTCATGCTACAGAGATGATGATTAAAGTGTCAACTCACACCCCAGCTCCCTCTCGGGTGGAGATTCCCACCATGTCCCTGCAATGCCTTTGGCTGACAAACACTGGAAAAACTGCAAATCAGAGCTTGGAGTTGTGGCCTCTGAAAGTCCTCACTCCCACAAAATGACATCAAAGACGGCAGTTTATGTTAGTTAAGGTAAAAAAAACAAACACCATGCTGTTATCAACCATTTAATCCATCTACAACTTAGGCAAAAAAACACAGTATTTTTTTACTGAATTCAGAAAAATGGAAGCTTGAGCAAAACCTGCTAATGATTTGGGGATTTTGATTACATGGAAGTAACGTTAAGAATTTAGTTCTGAGTCATTAAGGGTGAGTGTGCAATATTTGTGTGCCTTCTCAGCAGGTGAAGTGGAATGTCACAGCAGTGCACTAATGCCAAGTGGCTACAGTCAGCAACCCTAAAGCTGCTGAGGTATATGGCAAATCTTAACACTTCAAAAATCATGTCCTATTTGTGAAAAACTCCAGAGTGTGCAATATTTAATAGACAAAAGGACAGTCATTTCAGCCCTATACTCCCCTACTGCTGGCCAGCATGGTGTGTGGAAATCTGGGTATGATCAGCCAAGCACATTAATGCATTTCTGACCCTGAACAAGTGCATGGTTTAAACAAAGCAGTGAAGGCTGCAGGAAGCCAAGGAATATTCCTGTGTCCACTTGTTTATCTCTTCTGCCCAAGAGCTTCTGCCTTAGCTGGGCTTCAGGAAGTGCTTGCACTCAGTGGAGCACTTCAGTTCAGGAGAGAAGTAAGAACTTCCGCAGGCTCAAGGATGGCTAAACAAAGGATTTTACACACACACACAGAAGGTCTGTTTCCCAAAACATTTCTGATAGCTGAACACTTTAAATTCTTAAGGTTATCATCGTTTTCTACAAATATTCAGCTGTGCTGTAGGTAAATAACAGGAAAAACACAGGAAATGAACATAAAGAGCAGCAAATTGCAGAATAGTTTATGTTAGTAGCAACCTTGTACACACAGCAACTGGTTACCAAGACTGTGCTAAAAGGACAAACATTTACTTTCCTTTATTTTAGAAAGTTACGTTTGCACATTAATGCAGACCAAATAAATGGTTGCAATTACAGTGAACATTTTTATTGGCATATCAACGTTTACTGATGATTGCAGTTTATTTTTAGTAATATCAGAACTGTCCTTATCTCCACTGCTTCAAGTAAACAGAAGTGAGTGCACTTCCAGAAAAAAGTTATATGTTCAAAGGAGATCAGAAATTCCCAAACGTGTTTTGGCCACAGATTTCCAGCAATGTTCCATGTTTCTTACAATGATGGCACTTGTACAAACAACCAGTTTGGGAAGCACCAAATCCTGGTGCTGGGAATTTAAAGCCCTGGCACAGCAGCACTGATGAAAACGGTACCCAGGGAGCAGAGGCCACATCAGCCAGCTGAGAACACCTGTGCCAGCTTCAAAGAACCACAGCGTGTTTCTGTTCCCTGGGTATGTCCAGAGACACAGAGCAGCTACAGCTGAGGTGGGATTTCACACATGTGTGCAAAGCATTTATATTATTATTGTTAGAGATAACAGAAGAATGGCCAACATAACAAGTGAAAGCTTAAAAAGCCAGACATTTCCCCACTGTGTACAGTAGCCAACTCTTTTACTGAGGAACACCTGCAGTCCCAGCATGGAAGCATTGGTTCTTTTGCACCCAAAGTTAACTGAGAACCTTTTCTGTGACAGCCCAGGATCACCGCCAGAGCCTGTTCAGCTGCCTGTAAAATGTGCTACCTTAACACTGACCAGGCCCTGGAGATTTGGGGAACCAAAACCTGCATGAAGCAAGAGGGTTCCTTCGGTTACCACGGGCTGAGCAAGCATGTTCCTCCATCCTCCCTCCTCCCTCCCCACTGTGGTTCTGCTCTTTCCTTCCTGCTTCAGGACTGCTTTTGCTCCAGTCACCTCTGTGGAAGTGGGGAGGTCGAGGAGACACTTCCACGTGCCCCCATGGCCAGCCCTGGCTGGGTTTTCTGCTGTTGGTGCCTCCCCCAGACCCAGAGCAGAGTCTTCTTTCCCAGTTTCCTGGACCAGAAGCGTTTTTCCCTTGTAGAGGCTCAGTCTTGCAAAATCATTAAGGGCAGAGGATGGTTTAATCAGTGTTGTCTCTGTCAGTTCAATTAATTCAGTTACAAAGTCACACAGCACCTAATGTGCTTCGTGACTAAATGCCTTTTTACCTCAAGGCAATGTTAATGTGGCACTACCATTTCTGCCACCGCCAGCCACAATTTTTTTCATTTTCATCCAATATTTCTCACCCCCTTCACAGCCAACCAGCTGCCACAGTGTAATTTTGTTCCTCACACGTAGCAAGGATCAGCTCCAGGGGCTGATTTAGTCACAATATTGTGCTCGCTTGCCATAATTTGACGTGCACATACTGTCACGTCTGCAAAGTTCATTCTGCTGAAGGAATGCTACCAGCACAGCTGTGCAGAGGAGTTCAGAGCTGGAACACAAGACAGCCAACCTCAAAATGCTTCCCTTCTCTGTAATTATTGCGCTGACTTCCTATCCTTACACACTTACCACCAGAGCACATTGAGGTGACAGGGTCACCTTCCACTAGAGGTAAGTGCAAGCTCCAGTACTTATGAACAAACAAACCACAAACCCAAACCCGCAGGTTTTTTTCCTATAACTACTTTACAATTTTATATTTTGAAGATTTAAGAGCTAGAAAAAAATTAGTTCTAAAAAAAAAACCCAAACCCCAAACAGTTCTTAACGACTCTCCAACAAGCAAAGTGCACCTTTAGAAACCACAAAGGTGTGAGGTTCTCACACCACACATGTTTTTTCAGAGGAACTGAGCACCAGGCATGAGCAGCTCAACCCCACTGCAGCAGATGGTTTGATGTGCCTGGTTTCAAAAAGAGAATAATTGTGTCTTATATCACACTCCCACACCAGCAAGAAGTTTGCTACGTGTTCCTCATGTTCACACAAACTCCCAGCTAATGCATATGAGCAGTAAGGGGAACTGCTTGAGGTGATCCCAAGATGTCTTTTGTAACTCTGAGGCAGTTTCAGTGTCCTCCACACACAGTAATCAGATTTAAAAATAGAAACAGCGGAACTACTTTCAACAAAACTTGCAACACAGGAAGTGAATGAAATTCCACTTAACTGTTACTGGCTCAACAGAAGGCACTTTACAGAGCTCTGCTCTGTAACATTCACAGGATTTCCTCAGGACAACTAACAGAGCAGGCTGATATTAAATTAGTTGCTCACACTATAGAATTTTAGACCATCAGGTAATTCAGTGCTTTAGATAGTACAGAAATACTACACAGATATACAAGTTTCCTTACACTCTTCTGAATCCTGACATTTTTCAGCTAACAGATATATTTAAACACCTTGAGTTCTGTGAGCAGAGCTTGGCAGTGAGTTCAAAGTGTCACACAGAATACACTGCAGGCCACAAACCACCCAAAAACTTTGGCATGCTCGTGCCGTTATGCAAATGGCTGTGACTGATCTGAAGCAGAAAGGACAACAGGCCACTGTGCTGACCACAAGGACCAAACCTAGTGACCTTTAAAGGATCTGGGCTTGTTATTCTAGGCACAAATGATGGTGTTATATTTTTAACAAGCTACATTTCTTTCAATGGTAAGAAGCTAAAAAAATCCGCTTTAAAAATCTATGTACTACAGGAAGCTCTTTAATTACATTTGATATGACTGATGGTCTTTAAAAAGCTCAACATATACTCACTCAGGGGATTGACAAGATAAAGGATAAACCTCTCACTTAGGTAATAGATTAATTATTTTACCAGATTCAAGAGACTACACAGCAACCAGTGCTCAAGACACTTCTCATTATACTTATATTTAGGCTCTCTGCACTGGAATCAAGATTTATATTTCAGGGGCTGTTTGCTATAGTTAAAGAGAAAAACAGAGCATGAAACCCCTGGTTCCAAATGAAGGAAGACTCCATATTTCATGTTTAATCTTCAGCCACTTCAAAATTGTCTTGGGTATCAAGCCTTAAACTGATGGAGGGCAGGCTCAGATTAGATATTAATAAGTGGAAATCCAAAAACACAAATCCAAAATGTGGCCTCTCAGCCCTTAACACACAAGCCAAACACCCAAGAGACACGACTCAGTTGCCAAGTAGCAGTAACACATTTTTGCCAACATCAAAAAAAAAGTCTATCCACATTTCAAATGATAATTACTACAAGCTAACTAATGTGCTTGCAAGTCCACCCACAACAGCAAGTCCACAGAGTTAGTCTTCCATAAAACCCTACAATTTTATAGGCTCAGAGAGCAAAGAATATAAACCTTACTTCCTTATTATGCAAAAATCCGAAAGCTTACATTTGTCCATAAATTGATTTTCAAGACTAGACAGAAAAAAAACCCCTGTAATAAATGCAAGCTTAAGCCAATTATGCTAAGTGTTACTTAAGTTCCAAAACTATCACCTAAACTGCAATTTAAAGCCAAATTAAAAAGAAATAATTCACATTCCTCTCTCCAACAACATTTACATGATAATGAATTTCTTCTTGGGTAATAAGCAGTTAGTTAGTGTTCATATGCTGGAGCCTGGCAAGGAAACCTTTCTTGTGGGCAGCTTTGGAGCCTGTTCTTTTCTTTAAGATGTTCTAATTTAAATGCAGATGTAGACTTCACACTAGTGGGTTTTGTTTGAAAAAAAAATCCTGCTGTATTAGAAGGAAGTGACAGAAAGAGGACTCGCACGCACCATTTGAGTTCCACATTTCATACTATCTCTTTTTCACTGGACAGGAATGTGTGCAAGAGCTCTAAAATATGAGATTAGAGCACCAACCCCCTCCCCCAGAGAGTTTTTCTGGTTCATGTTTTAGCACAAGTGTTTTCCAACTTTTTCCTCTTTACATTCCAACCTTTTTTTTTGTCCCAAGTCATTCTTTATTCACTTCCTTCCCCTTCAGAGATATGTATGGTCATTTCCAGTAGACATTAAACACTGGTAGCTTTTTCCTGTGTAAATTAGTAAGTCTTTGGAGCCAGAGAAGAAAATTAAATCCTGCTGAGCCAGCATCTCATACGGCTGTTTTCTGAAGAACAGTTAAACATGGACCAGCTTCCCAAAGTGTTTTCTTCACCTCCATGTTATAAGGAAAGGGTTTATGATACTCCCTGTCTAACTCCATGACTCCTGTACAGATATGATTCCTTTGTTAACTGGGTTTGCTAACAGTTTGTTTCCCAAAGCTGAACTAAAAAAATAACTTGTGCTATTCCTTAAACATCCAGTTCACATCCTGAGTAATTATTTCTCCTCAGCCTCTCACCCTCCAGCTTCCATAGCTGTGTTCTAGTATGGAAACATTTTCCATGGTCTGATTTTATTTAGCAAATAAACAGTCTGAATTTTCCCTCCTAACATAATTAGTAAATTTGATTCTTTGGTGAAAAACGAACTCTTCAGCCTAATTCATCCTTTCCCAAGTCACAGACAATTCCTCTCCCTGTCTACTGATCAACAAGCTATTTTTCATTCCTGCCATGTGAAGTATAATCTATTTACACAACTGCAAACCCAGTGCTGCAATAAGTAATTTATGTAGTGGGGAAAGCTGACGAATGGCAGCTCTTCTGTGCAAGCAAGAGGGCTGAGAAGTAAAAGCTTTCTGTAATGGAAACAAAAAAAAATAGTGCAAGGTAACCACTGACCCTCCAAATGAAACTGAAATCAAGAGCTTAGGCAAGTTCAGCACGTTCACAGCAGTGGTATCAGCATGAATGGCCCTATCAAGCAACTGGATCATCACATTGCAGGGAAAAAATATATCTATGTTTAACCCATCTGTTGTTATCACCACTTAAAAAGTAAACTCAAAAAATTCATAATATTTAGAGGTTCAGGGAAGTCATTGAGTATTTACCACTGGATCTATAAAAAAAGGAACCACAGCTTTGGAAATATGTACAGCCTCAAGAATTCTTGCTAATTACTGCACCCAGCCAACCAGTTACTGGATGACTTGCCTTCGCCCTACTGCAAGCATGGGACAAAATACCCAAAATTATTAACACTTTAAATACTGTTTGATTCCAAGTTCAAAGCCTGCAGATGTTACTCATAGCTGGCAAAACTCAGAGCAGCAACACAGGATCTCCACAAAAAAACCCACACAAGTCACCAGGTTGGATCTGCTCTACTCCCTAAAATTCAGTATTTAAACAGTAACTAGGAGTTGCTGCTTGTACTTATTAGTCGGGAAGTGCACACAGAGCTTTAAAAGCACCCTCAGCAGCATTAATTTTTGAACAGATATGGAAGTGAGCTAAAGCAGAATTTAAACAGCATCTTGAAAGCTCTCCTAATAAAACAAGAGAGTTCTCTTCACAAAAATCGCAGCAGGAGGTCACACAAGAGAGGAACAACTATGATTAATTTATAAATATATATATATAAAAACCCACTCTACATCAAACCCTCGGTGTTACAGAGACAAAACAGCCGCTGCAGTGCTAAGGAAAGAAAGGAAGGCATTGAGTGTTCCAGTGCTGGCCGTGTGGTGTTACCACAGAGGAGGTGACACGGGAGGGCCACGTTCTTGTGAGCAGCTCAGAAGTGAGGGAGGAAACTCCCCCACATTTGTGAGCACAGCCAGGGTTTGTGCAAGCCTTTTCTAACCCTGCTCGCAGCATTTCTGCTCCTCTGCTGCAGATCTTGAAGAGAGCACACCCCTCGATGTATTCGCTTTACAAACTCACCCTTAAGTGTTCAACCAGATGCAAGTGGAATTAAAAGCCCAAAGAACATCCACATTACACTCCTTCACATGCCCTAAACACAAACACCACACTGGCCCAAACCCAGCACTACCTGACACTCATCTGAGCCTCAGAGCAGCACCAGCACCTACAAGGCATGGTGATCTCCACAGCTCTGCTTCAATTCTGCCTCAGCCCATCCTGGATGAACACACTGGAGAGCCCCTAAAATGTCTGCTCTTTGTGTATTTACCTCTGAATTTGGAAACAATAAGAGCAGAAGGCTGATGCTCAAGCGATCGAGACAATTCTGATCCCACAACCTAACTTCATTTTTCATTACTGGTCTGTTTGTTAGGAGCAAACACCTGCACAGCTTCCACACCAGTTATGCAAATGTCAAAACAGTGCATTTGCTCTACATCAAAAGACACTTGGGGGAGGAAAATAAGGGCACACACAACAGGAAGCAAAATGAATGCTAAGTCGGCAAGACAAAAAGAAAGGAGCTTCAAGAATGACAGGGTAAAAACATGACAAAAAATCAAGACATGATTGTTAAAAGTCCTGTTCTCAAAACACTGCAGACTAACAGCCACTGACTTACATGAAATCAAGAACAAACCAGATTTTCTATAAATATATATACACATATACAATGACATGAGTCCATTCCCAGTGAATACCAAGTTTGGGTTACATTTGTTTGCTTTACAGGTTCCTGACAATCCTCCAGAAACCTTCTCCCATACTTGGAATATTTGAATTCATTCATTCTTACAAAAAAAAAAAAAAAGTAGTATTTTTCCTTCAACTCCCAGCAAGGTGAGAAAATTTAAGCTTCTCCACCTTAAAATCATTATATAGATCTTAAATCTCTAAGTGAATTTATATCAAATATTAATTTAATTCCATTTCAGATACAACAAATAGTACTAAAGTGATCAGGCTCCAAGAGCTGGCACAACCAGGCAGTCTGACACTGGAAGTGCAGCATTTAACAGCATCCCAAAAATCCAGAAGCCCCGTTCCTTATGCAAGGAGGATCTTTTGAACTGGTACACAAACCACATGCACTGACTGCTGTAACCTCTTTCTTTGCCATCACAAATGAAAGGACTGAGAAGGTTCCCATGCTCATGACCAGGAAAAGGCTCTCTAGTATTGCTCATTTAGGACAGAACAGCAACTGCTGCTTCCTGTGCTGACTGCAGAAGCAAAGGAAGATGCACTGAGAGCAACCAGGACGTGATGCTGTTTTTATGCCTGTGTTTACAAGTGTCACCACGGTTCCTTCCCTGGTAAGCTGTTTACTCATAACTGGGACAATCAGCAATCCCCCAAGGCCTCCTATTCCTGCTGTGAGAACACCAGCCTCCATTGCAACCCCTTTCCTCATATTCACATCTAGCAATCTGGATTTCCCCCACTCACTCTAGTCACTTAGTTGGACTACAAACCACCCAGGATGATTAACTCCTTGGAATTATTTCTCTGCTTCTGTCTGAAACACCAAGGGACTGGAGGTGGGATTTGGGATTTAAGACTGGCACAGCCATCATTTACTCATCAGATGTTCCAGATTTATCACAGACAGCTCACAATACACACACAGTCAACAACAATCCAGAAAGAAACTTTTCCTTTCTTAATTCATTCTTAACACAGTCAGTGGCAACTCAAACAGCATTAGCAATGCCTTCTGGAGGCACTATCACAGGCTTTGCTTGGAGCTCAATGTGACAGAATATGCTACACAGAGTTCAATATTAAACCAGAAACATGTGCCAGCACTTCTCCCCCCCTCCAGTAATTCAAGCAAGTAGTTGCCAGGGCGTTAACCACATTCTCCCCAGGGCAATTATGTTCAGCCACTGGGTGGTTTTTACTTTTTTTTCCATCTTTTTTTTTATTCAGCATCTATTTCAACTCAGCATCTACTTCAAAATCTTGAAATGAGTTTAGAGCTACAAATGCATGCCTTGCACATCTCTGTTAGACCTGCTGCCAACAGTTACACAAAAGTGTAAGACTGACCTTTTCCAGAGCTTTATTCTACTCTTAAATCACCTCTTCTTTCCTTAAAGCTGGATGAAGAGAGACCTTTTCAGGCACAGTATAGTGCTCATTAAATTCACACTGTTTTGTTCAAGAAAGCCTTATATTCAGAAGCAATTGCAGTTTCTACCACAACCTATCCTTTTTAGTAAGCGCTATTCACCTTGAAGATGCCCCTCGATCTCAGCTCTGCCTTTGTACACAACGAAAGGCAAACTGAAAAGTAATCCACACGAAATCTGAAGTTCCCGATGCATTTCCTTTATACAATAAATTTTTGAAACCGCTTCTCTCCATTACCTAGGCTGGGAGTTCTCCTCATACATCCTTTCCTTCCCTTCCTTGAAGAGGCTGATGGTCTGCTTGGTTTTCTTCATGAGGTTCTCCATGAACACTCGGAAATACTCGTTCTCGCCCAGGGTCTCCATCTTGCCCTCGTAGCGCGACAGGATGGTGCGCAGGTGCTGGTAGGTGTCGGGCAGCAGGTCCAGGATGTAGGGAGGGCTGTTCTTCAGGGCCAGCTTGGGGTTCTGGCACAGACGCACCACCTGTGGCCAAGAGAGAAAACACCCTTCTTGAAAAAAGGGATCAGGGACTTAAACATGGGTCAGTGTCACAAACATTGTCACTGCAGTTGTTGGGCAAGTTCAGATAGAACCACAGAGTCACTGAGGTTGGAAATGACCTCTGAGACCACCCAGTTCGCCAAGTGCCTGATCCCCACCTTGTCACCCAGTGCACTGAGTGCCACATCCAGTCATTCCTTGGACACCTCCAGGGATGGGGACTCCACCACCTCCCTGGGCAGCCCATTCCAATGTCTGACCACCCCTTCCATGGAGAAATTCCTTCTGATGTCCAACCTGAACCTTCCCTAGCACAGCTTGAGGCTGTTTCCTCTCATCCTGTCCCTTGTCCCCTGGGAGCAGAGCCCGACCTCACTTGGCTACAACCTCCTGTCAGGGAGTTGCAGAGATAAGGTCCCTCCTGAGCCTCCTTTTCACCAGGCTATTTTCTCCAGATAGTGAGCCCAGCCACCATAAAAGAGTCCAATTTATGGACTGAAGTGCATGTGGACTGATGAAACTCATGATAATAAATTTATGTGGCAGGGGAGGATAAAGGAAGGCACTTCACCATCCATCACAGCCAAAATTTTCCATTATCTAAACTGAGAGAATAATAGGGAGAGCTGATGGCAAAGCAGCAATTTGAAAAATTAAATAGTACACTTTCAGTTATAAAAAGGGTTGAAATTAGAGTTGTGGGGTCAGTTTCAGATCGAGTTTACAAGAACCAGAAGTTGGATTAGTTTTAGTGGCTAACACTTCCATGTTCTATGATTTACCGTAAACGTGAGAGGAAGCACAGCACAAAATGTAGCTCCAGTTTCCTATTCTTCACTATAATGAATGTTAAACAGGTCTAAACTCAGGACACTGCCAGGTCTGAGGGAATTGCAGGTACCAAACAATGCAGCACCACACAGTGCAAAGCTTAAGTGCAGTGGTCAGGAAAAGGCAAAAGAACAATTTAACACCCTTTTACAGCACATCTTTTCCACAAACCTTTGTGAAACCTTCAAGAGGATTAGAGCAGTTCCCTACAATGCATACTTAAATACCTACTTCACTTAAACACTGATGGTAAACAGAGTTTCTGCTCAAAGAGTGTTTTAGCATTTAACTTTGCCATTCAGGGTACGTGCAAAAAGCAACCTTGTGAAGTGACATCTCCAATTCTCTGACTTACAGCAGTGCCTCTAACAAGAGGTGACTGAGAAAGGTTCAATTTCAGCCAAGAGACGGGCACACAGTGTATCAAAACTCAGACAGAAAAATCAAACTGCCATTAAAAAAATTACACGCCTAAAGAAGCCTCCTCAAGAACACATGGGGGAAAAACAACCCAGGTTTCCCCTCCATTCTGAAGAGGCTGCCAAGGCTTAGGAGGTCTAGATAAGGAGATGGATGGCCAGACAGCTGACTTAGTCAATTGATGCTGATGCCTCAACTGCTGCTTCCTTGGAGCCTGTGAACATTGTACAATGAACCGTATCAACAAATTGAGTCAACACATTTGTCCTCTGGAAAAAAAATAGTTTCACTATGAAACATGAATAGGTTCTAAATATGCTCCTCAGCCACAGCTGAGTTGTGCTCTGGGGTAGCTAAATCTTTTCTTCAGCAGAAATTGTTTATTCCACAGTGGGTTTAAAACCTTAACAAACACGGTCAGCTCTTAGGAGGAAGCCACATTAAGCAAGCAAACAAGTCAGAGTATGCACTTCCCTCAGCCATCTGAGAGAGCAATTTGGCTGTTACCCTTTGAAAATACCCAGCTATGGAAGCAGCAAACCCGCTGTACTGCAGTCATGTAACAGGCTTTGATGCCAATTAGAACAGCTTCCCCACAGCAGAAGCAAGTTCTGCAAACTGCTCGTTTTCAGAGCCCCTGCTACGCGCTTCCCAAGAAGGGACTTGCAAAGGTACCTCAAACAGTTAACAGAAAGGTCAAAACTGCTGTTATTTTATTAAGAAATCAGCTTCTTCATTTACCAAGCAGACCAAAATTAGCTAAGATAAGCAGCTAAACAATGCTACTTAACTAGGAACTGCTGCCTCTTGATCAAACTTGGTGGTTTTATAACACAGCAGCACCAAAACCAGTTGCCTTTTGCTTGTTTCTCTACGTGTGCACTTGCAGCATCATGACATAGTCCAAAGGAATGTTCCCAGCCCTGGGAACAGCTGCCCCTCAGCAGCCACCCAGCCTTCCACAGGGACCAGCAACGTGGAAGGAAATCGAGCAAAAAGCAGCAAATACTTTTGATTAGGTGCAATGGCAGAAAAGAGAAGCGATCCCTGTTTTTAAATTACCAGCTAAACTCATCCAAGCTTGCCTGACTTATGCTTTGTTCTCTCAGGAACAAGCCTTTTACAGAGACATTTTGGACTGATTTCTGGATTTGATTCCCAGGCCTGACAAACATCCAGGTGCTGCTGTCCCAGGTAGGATTTTTCCATTCCGTGCAGTTCTGAACACTCATTTTTATCTTCTATTAACAGCTAAGCAACTGACTCTACTGAAATCACACCTTATTTCAGCTTAAGCCAACAGCAGAACAAAACCTACTCAAACAACTCTTATCTCCTGGTGAATTTGTGCTTGGCTTCTCTTCTACTCCCAGTGAAGGTGACCTGCAGTGGCACTTCTCTCTGTCAGTTCCAGGAACTGAATGGCAGCAGAAAGCTGTTTAGAGAAGCTTTATCTCAAAGCCCCTCTTCCTCCTCCATGTGTTCTGCCATTCGTCTCCTCCATCCCTTCCACCTCATGACTAACCCACCTATTCCTCAAATTCCACCCACAGCAACCAACTCCAGTGGGCTGCATTCAATCACTGTTCTGCAGAGAAATGCATAAATACCACCTCATTCAGCTGAAGGTGAACATCCACAGGGATGGAAAGGGCTATTTTATGTTCACCCTCTGTGTGACCACATGCAGCTGGGGGAGGAATGGTTAGTGCTGACAAAAAATCAGGCCCTCAAATGAAAGAATCTGAAAGACATAAATACGTCAGGCAGCTTATGGAGAACATTACAGGGGAAATATTTGGACAAGAATCAACTTGCATAGGAAATTCATCAGTCACATCTGAGAGCAGAGATGCACGAATGCTTTGACAACACCAGCTAATTATGCAGACTAACAAATGAGGTCGTGAGTGCAGTGTACACACACAGACACAGCACGCAGCTCTGCAAGGCAGAAACATCATCTATTAAACATGCACACACGTGGTTTTTTTGTTTGCACCTGTAATTCCACATCTTGGCCCAGAAATCTAACCTGTTTTCAGCACTTTCCATTCATTTAGCCCTTCTCACCACGAGCTTCTCTGGGTTTGCCTGGCAATTTGCTACACCACTAAAAGACTTAATTCAGAGCTGTTCTCCTGAGTGTGCATAAGTACAGCTGAAGTCTGACTGAAATCTGAAAGGCTTTTCAAGCCAAATCTTTCCTCCTGTACAAATCACACTGAACAACTAACTCTTTAAGACTTTAAGCCTCCACCTCAAAGCTTTTGGATGCTGCCTACAAGCAAAACTGAAGCCAGTGCATGTTTAAAAGAGGTTAATATAACTTGTGAAAAATACAACAGCAGCCTAAGCTTTTCTGTCAGTGCTACAAAGATCTGAAGCTGTGAAATATCCCCCCTCCAAAAACCCCACTGTGTTTCAAAATGCTAATTTCAAAATTAGCGATTAGCGGGGTTTTTTTCAGGCCAGTCTTTTCCTTTGAAAAGGTTATGGGGTCAAACACAGGCTGACATTCATATCTATACATTCTATATATGAAGATGTGCATTCTTACAAGTTGCATGTGTAAGATAAACCTATTCAGGATCCTGTTCCCATTCTCAAACTACCTTCCCCACATTAGCACTTGTGCTTCCCCTCAATGTCTGTGACAGAGCCAATGGCACTTCTCATAAGGCTTTTTTATTTATCCCAGTCTCGCTGTAGGTGATCAAAGCTCATCACAAGCACAGCAAGACACAACTATAAACCATGTCTTGTGTTGAGCCAGCCAACACAAAGTGATTTCTTGGCATGAAGATAATTTAATACGTCTTTAAAGAAGTCATTTGCTCTGCCTGCTTTTAGCACTTACTGCAGGAGGCTCAGACACTGCAGAGAAAAGAGAAGGAAAAGTGGAGATGCATAAGCCTGCAGGGCAATTGGGTGAGGGATCCCATCAGCCCTGCCTGCTCTGCTCCCAGAGGGAAGAAGGTGGCCAAGTGACATTCCCCAAGGACTGTGGGTGAGTCTTACCCTGCACTTCCAGGGCCCTGGATCCAGGGTCATAAAACACACTGAAACGTGTCAAGCCCACCCTTGATCTCAGGGCTGAACAGCAATAATATCAGATCAATCAAAATCACAGGGAAAATGGTAATTATTTTATTTTATGCCCAATTCTGTGTGCCTACACTCCTTCACTGGGTCATTCCCTGAGAACTCACCAAGATTTCCTAAAACACTGGATTTACCAGCACACCTAGCCAGGCCAGTAAATCAAATGCCACGTCCCATCACACCATCAGGCCAAAAGGTCTGGTGTCCTGCCCCCGGCAAGAGCCATTTCCTGGCTTTCTAAAAGAAGGAGGAGGAGGGGAGAGGCTTAATGACCCCAGAGAGCTGTGCCCCTCCTAAAGGTGTGGGGCTGGAAAAAGGCCATTCCAACTCCCACACCACAAGTTTCTGTTGTTTGTTACATTTCATATTCCTTGCCAGTGCAACTACATGTATTTTTTACAGCAGTTTTATTTAATGTCTTTTTCACCCAGCTCTCAGTTCTAAAGGAAAGTTTTTCCCCTGAGCTCAGCAGCATGTGCCTGTTCATTCAGAAAATAACCTGACCTGCCACAAAGCAGCTTCACCACCCAGCACCCACACACCAGGCTCTGTCACAGGCCAAGGCTCACCTTCCAACGAGGAAATCCCAGATTTACCCCTTGTTCTACACAGGTAGAACCTGCTGCTGACTCCACTTGCAGCTCCCCCCCAGATCCTGTCCATGCCCAGCACCACCAGTGCCCACCCCAGCACCTACAAGATTATCATGAGGTGGAAAAGACCTCCAAAGACCACCAGGTCCAACTCCTAGCCCTTCACAGATACCCCAACAATCTCCCTCTGTCCCTGCGAGTCCTGTCCAAATGCTCCTGGAGCTCTGGCAGGTTTGGCACTGTGACCACTGCCCTGGGGAAGCACAAACCCAGATCCTCTTGGGCAGATCTGCATCCTCCATCCCAAACCACCCCCTCTTCCTCCAACCTGTTCCCCCCACAGCCCATCCCTTGCAGAGCTGCTGATCTCCATCCCACTCCCACCCTGCCTCTGGGATCTCCTCCACTGCCCACCTCTCCATCAGCTCCCACATGGAATCTTAGAATAGTCTGGGCTGCAAGGGATCTCAAAGGTCATGGAAATCCACTCCTGCCATGGGCAGGGACACTTTCCACTAGACCAGGCTGCTCCAAGCCCCGTCCAACCTGGTTTTAAACACTTCCAGAGACGGGGCAGCCTCAGCTTCTCTGGGCACCCTCCCAGGGAACAATTTATTCCCAATATCCCATCGAACCCTGCCCTGTGGCAGCGGGAAGCCATTCCCTATGTCCTGACACTCCATGCCCTCTGCATCCTTCCCCCACAAAGGGCTGCACCCCATTCCGTGCCCACACACCCCTGACCCCCCAAATACCTCCCCAGACTCACATACCCATGACCCCTCAAATACCTCTCCTCGGTCCCACACACCTCTCTGACGCCCCCAAATACCTCTCCCCAACCCTGACCTCACAAATACCTCCCCAGCCCCACACACCCTTCTGACCTCCCAAATACCTCTCCCCAGCCTCACACACCCCTCTGACCCCCCAAATACCTCCCCCCAGCCCCACACACCCCTCTAACCTCCCCAAATACCTCTCCCCAGCCCCACACACCCCTGACCCCCTAAATATCTCCCCCTAGCCCCACACACCCCTCTGACCCCCCAAATATCTCCCCCTAACCCCACACACCCCTCTGACCCCCTCAAGTACCCCCCCAATCCCACACCCCTCTATCCCCCACCAGCCCCAGCCTTATCCCAGCCCCCCAAACACCCTAGCCCAGCCCTACCCTCTCACCCCCCGCCATCCCCACCTTATCCATGAGCTTCCAGCACTTCTCCACCATCTTCTTGTCCACGGCGCCGGGCTGGTGCGGCCCGAGGTGGTGGTGGTGCGGCTGGAACGCGTCCTTCATCAGCCCGATCAGCCCGCCGGGGCCTTTCTTCAGCGGCGCCGACATGGGGGGCACCGCGGGGCGGCCCCCGCGGGGGGCCCGTGTGGCAGCGGGGCCGCGGCCCTGGCGGGGCCGGGCG
>JAWWEW010000065.1:5102731-5115543 GCA_035583185.1 Anabacerthia variegaticeps
GCCCTGGCGGGGCCGGGCTGTGGGCGCTGTGCCGGGCCGGGCCGGGCCGGGCAGGGCGGCGGCGGCGGCGGCCGTGGGCGGTGGCGGCGCCCGGTTCCCGCGCAGGCCCCGCCCCTCTCCCCGCCGCTGATTGGCCGCTCTGCCCCCCGCGCGCCCGGGAACGCCCCCCCGGCCGGGGAGGGGCCGACGGTGATTGGCTAAGTGAGGAGGTGCATGCGCAGTGCGGAGGAGTGAGGGCGGTACGGCGGCCATGGTTGGGGCGGGCGGGGCGGGGCGGGGCGCGGTCGCCGTGGCAACGCGGGGGCCGCGCCGGCCCCCGGAGTGACCCGCGGTCCCTCTGCATCCCATCCCTTCCTATTCCTTCCCTTCCTATTCCATCCCTCTGCATCCCTTCCCATCCCATCCCTTCCCTCCGCATCCCTTCCTATCCCTTCCCATCCCATCCCTTCCCTTCCCTTCCCTTCCCTCCCCGTGCCCCGCGCCGCGGGTTGCGACACAGGATCGCTTCCCCTTTTTCCAGAAGCCGCGTTCCCTTCTCTAACAACGGCCCGGAGGGGAAGCGGAATGTGCCAGGGGCGGGAACGGAGCAGGCATCCCCATGGGATGGAGTGGGATGGATGGGATGGGATGGGATGCGATGGGATGGGGTGGGATGGGGTGGGAAGGGATGGGGTGGGAAGAGAAGGGAGGGGGTGGGATGGGAACAGGGGCAGGGAAAGGCAGAGCCCACCAGGGCTGCATCCCTGTCACTGGCATCCCACCTCCAACAGGAGCAGGAGCAGGAGCAGGGCAGAGAGAGCAAACAGAGGAACAGGGAGAGGAGAAGGGACCAGGGAGAGAAAAGGAATCAGAGGAAGAAAAGGGGACCAAGGAAAGAAAAGGGTCCAGGGAGAGAAAAGGGGACCAGGGAGAGAAAAGAGACAAGGGTAAGTAAAGGAACCAGGGAGTGGAAAAGGGACCAGAGAGAGAAAAAGGGACCAGGGAGAGGAAAAGGGACCGGAGAGAGAAAAGGGACCAGGGGGAGAAAAGGGGACCAGAGGGACAGAAAAGGGTCCAGGGGGAGAAAAAGGGACCAGGGAGAGAGAAAAAGGTCCAAGGGGAGAAAAGGGGACCAGGGAGAGGGCTTGTCAGAGCTCTCGACACCAAACTTTCAAAAAAAACTACGACACAGGCTCGAAAGTTGGTTCAGTTCTGTTTCTTTGCTGCCTTCAGATCCTCTTTTCATCTCCTTTCCAGGCAGAAGGGCTCGTCCTCTGCGAAAAAGCTGCTGCGGTTGGTGCCACAGGGCTGGGGGAAGGGGCTGAGGGAAACAGCAAGTGCTGCAGTTTGGGGAGCACAAACACCCTGAACTCAAGCCTGGGGTTGGGCAGCACAGCCTCAGCCTGTGGGTCCAACACCCCCTGACACGGGGGTTTTCTTCCCCTGCAGCACCCACTCAGTGAGGAGTCAGATGAGCAGGAAGCAGCTCGAGATACAAGAAGGGAGCCTGCCATGGGTTGGTTTTAAAACTCCCCGTCTTTATTCTATTGCCTTTGGTAAAGCTCGGTGAACACTTCTGGGACAGGCCACTCCTTGTCTGGCTTTAATTACCTGGGCAAATTTTCCTAAGGATTATATTGACCTCAAATATGTCAACGTTTATTGAGGCCATGTTCCTGAGGCTTTTCCCATTAGGTGCTAATGGGTTCTGGCTAATAGTCAAGCCGGATTGACCACCAGCGGGTGCCCTAGCCAGCTCCAGGATACCACAAGTACCTGGGGAGAGAGCTGGGGAGGGCAACACCAGCTTTGTTAGAGCCAAATTACAAAAATCACCATGGCTCTGGTCCAAAGAGATCAGGGAACATGCTTGAGCAATTGCATTCCAACTATCTGCTTCTCTGGGCATGATTCACTCCAAGTCAGGGCTCTGGTGTGTGAGACTTCAAGCAAAGGTTGCTTTTGCTTGGGATTTTTCTTCTTCTGGGAAGGTGCAGTGGGACAGGGATCCTACACCTTGGGGCAGCCAGCCAAGCTTATCCCACCTCTCCCCTGACTGTTCTGGACCCTGCCTGTGCTGTGAGCACCCAAAGGCTCTGGTCACAGAGTCCTGCACTGAGTTCAGAGGACACCACAGAGGCACAGAAACTTCCCTGCCATCGCCTCCATTTCCGCTCAGCTCGAGCAGGGCCCTGTTTTAGCAGAGGTAAAACCTCAGCCAGAGGTTTGCGGTCTTGGCCACATGCAAAACTCCCCTGCTCGTTTTCACTCTCCCATGCTCAGAAGAGAGGTAAAACTTCCCCTCCTGGGATCCCTCCTTGACAGAGAGGTAAAACTTCCCCCTCCTGGGATCCCTCCCCCAGCACTGTGTGCATGAATGGATGTCCCAGATGTGTCACCTGCAAGGAGAACCCTCAGGAATGACCATTGCTTCCCATATCCACACCAACTGCCCAGCTCCCAGAGCTGCCCCAGTGGGAGAAGATGGGTTCTGTCACAATCACGATCCTCTCCATAACATCACCCACACAGAGCTGCAGTGTGGATCTGTCCTTTAATCACAGCCCAAAGGGGCGATGCAGGAACAGTGCAGCAACAGTGCTGTGCTGGGTGGTGGACACTCAGTGACCACAGGTTCACAGGGAGCACGAGCAGAGCACAAGAAATGTCCATGCAGGGGCAGATCTGAGAGATGGGGTGTTCCTCCAGCACCCTGCTGGCCTCCATTGCTCCTTTTTCCCTTCACACAGCAGCCTGAAGGCCAGCCCTAGGCTGAGCCAGGCTTCAGGTTGCCCCGTCCCCTGGGTCCTGGTGTGGAGGGCAGTGCCTTGGCAGTGCCCAGAAATCCTGGAGGCAGCTGGGCTGGCAAAGACACAGGTTCTGTCTTCAAGATGCTGCCACCATGGTCAGCAAGAGCTGGGAGCCACGTCCCTCAGCAGAGGTGAGTCTCTGGGAGGTGTCATGCCGTGAGCACAGACACAGGAGCTGTGCGTGCGAGGTCCATGCTGTGGTCCGAGGGGCACCGATGGGCTGGACGTGGCGTGGGTGGAAGTGCTGCTTGAGAGAGCCTGTCCAGAGGCTCCTGGGCCACTAAAACGACTGGCACAGCCTCTTCTGCTCCTCCTGGCGTGGACTCTGCAGGGTCACAGCGGGGGCATTGTGGCAGCACACACACACCCACCCCACCACATTCACCCCTCACCCCATGGGCAGGTTGGGGGGGTCTTTCTGCCTGGCCCCCTCCTGCCAGTGCCACAGGTGCCAGGGAAATATTAGGAAGGGCAGAGCAGGAGGGTGGCAGGACTCGGAGCAGTGCCTGGCTGTGAGCAGCTCTGCCCTGAGGGCATGGTAAGGAATTACCTGTACGAGCTCTACACTGTTGGCAGCAGCCACCAGCCAGGAGACAGGTCCCTTTGGTCCCACCTCAACGTGAGAGAGTCCAGGGGAGCCACTGAGAGAGGGTGTGCAGGAGCCTGAGGCAGGGTCACTGTCCTCAAAGAACTGCAGAGGGGACAGGCCGATCTGGAAGTGCAGAAGAGGGATGGACATCCAGCTCCTGGTGCTGCACAGCTGGAGGACATCACCCATCCCACCATCCAGCCTCACAGCACCCCAGGGCTCCCCAGCCAGGGCAGCACCACGCTGGGTCCCCAAAACCTACCGAGTGGTAGAACTCATCTCCAGCGGGGTCGATGACCAGCAGCGTCACCCGGTCCTCATGGGCACGGATCCTCTGCACAGTCTGCTCGTGGTCCAGCCCCTCGATGCTCTCCCCATTCACAGCCAGGACACGGTCCCCTTCCTTCATCCCTGCCTGCTCAGCTGGCAGCCCCACATCCACATCCCACAGGAACTGCCCTGGCACGGTGAGGGCAGAGGGAGGGTGGGGAGATAGGACCCTCAGCCAAGAGGGGAACTGGCACTGCTGACCCACAGTGTGCAGGTGGGGACAGGGCTGGCAGCTCTTCCTGACCCCCTGACACGCCTTGCTCAGGCACAGACCACCCCCTCGGCCCCCTCACCTATGCCCCCTGAGCTGCAGTCATCCTCCTTGAGCAGGAACCCGTAGCCAGCCGGACCCTTCACCATGTGCAGCTCCCGTGCCTTGAAGGGGAGCCAGGCAGGGTCTGCCAGGGCGGCCGTGACCCGCAGACCCCGCAGGCGGTAGAACTCCTCCACAGCACTGGATGCCACCAGCAGTGTCACCTTGCTGCCGCTCTGCTTGAGCTGGATGGGGAGCACAGGGCACTCAGTGATGCTCTCAGCCCCACTCCTCGCCCACCCACACCGGGAACAGGCACCTTTTTGGTGAGCTGAGTGTGTGAGTAGCTCTTCACGCTGTCCCCGTTCAGCTCCAGGAGCCAGGAGCCTGCTGGCACCCCTGCCCTGTCCGCTGGCCCATCCTGCCTCACCGACAGCTGGAAGGTGCCCTTGGTGCCTGCAGGGAGGAGATCTGGGGTTATTCACCAGCCAGGAGCCCAGGGGATGCCCAGGCATGTGGTGGGCAGCAGGGACAGCGCTCTGCAGGCACAGAGGCATGGGGTGCTGCATGGGGGAGGCTCACAGTGCCAGCATCCCCCTGCCTGCTTTACCTTCTGGACATGACACACTGAAGCCAAAGCCGCTCTTGTCCCTGGTGACGTGGCAGAGGCGCGGGTGGATGTCAGCTGGCAGCATCTGGGACAAGTCCCTGCCCAGGGACTTGGCAGCTTCGTAGGAGTCACCGTCCAGCACCGCCAGCAGCACCTGGTTCCCACTGGCCTTGATCCTCTGCACCACCTGGAAGGACCCAGGCTGTGAACCCTGGGCAGGCACCCTGTGGATGGGGTGGGATCAGGGTCATGCCCCTGGCGCCGGGGCGCTCCCAGCTTACCCTCTGGTGGTCCACGTGGTCCACGAAGTGGCCATTGACCTGGAGCAGCCTGTCCCCGTCCTGCAGCCCCCTGCGCTGGGCCACCCCCCCCAGCTCAATCTGCCGGATGACGTGCCCCTGGCAGCTCAGCTCCTCGTGGAGGCAGAACCCAAAGGTCTCCGTGCTCTCCTTGGTCAGGAGGTAGAAACGGGGCTCCCCCACGCCCTCAGCATCTGTGGGGGGGCACAGCCCATGAGCAGGGGGTCCTAGCACAAGTTCTCTACCCCATCCTGGGCTTATATGTTCATGTCCCACAGCTCTCCAGCATGAGAGAGCTCAGGACTCCAGCAATGCCCAGATGCCACAGACATAAGGACAGCTTGGGAGAGGAGGGTGTTTATTTACCCGTGTCCTCAGTCAGTGTCAAGGCAGGGTTGTCGATCCCATCTTTGGGGTTAAATTCAAATTTTCTGAAATGATAAAGGGGCAGGAGAGGCCACATTAGTGCAGCGTTGTGGCCTCCCCCTGCCTTCCCCAGCCTTGGGGAGCCTGTTCCTCATAGAGAGGGCCAGCTGAGTGACAGCTCCTGTGCCTCCCCTTCCCTGGGGAAAACCAGGAGGGGATCTCCCTCTGGGATCAGCCTCCACAACTCCCCTGAGCTCACAACTCAGGGAAGAGCTTCCTGGGGCAGGCAGGTGGGATTGGCAGCTGTGACCCACCCCACCTCAGCTGAGATGTGCCCCAGCACAGCCCAGCTGTGGGGCCATGAGCCCCAGAAAGCCCCCTGGCCAAGGGGAGCTCAGAACTTACATGATGGATGTCTTGTCCCCCTTGAGCCCTGCAGAGGGGAGAGGAGAGGTCAGTGCAGGAGGTGGTGGGCTGGGAGCAGACCCCATGCTCTTGAACACTCAGGGCTTGTCCCTTCGCAGGCTGAGCCTGCCAGGCCAGGTTGAGGGGGTTTTCCAAGCCCACACAGCCCCTCCCAAGCCCCCCTGGTCCCTGGCACAGCTTGTGCCTTGGCCCCACCACCACTGTCCCAGGTCCAACGGGCACTCACTGCCCAGCCCAGCAGGATCCTGCAGCACCGAGGCCAAAGTGGGGCCAGGCAGATGGAGCTCAGTCCTGGGGGCTTACAGGGCTCTTGAGTGAGGGATGAGAAAGGACACCAGGACCCCAGAGAGCCGGCTGTTACCAGGAGGTGGAGACAGAGGTCTTCTCATAAAAGCCCTCCCCACCTCCTCCAGCACAAGGAACCCCGGCCCAGGGAGAGGGGATTCCTCCCCAGCATCCCCACTATGTCCATCTGCATCTTCCTGCATGCCTCTAGCTCCTTCCCATGGCCTGCCCAGACTCTGACATTGTCTTGCTCCATGTGGAAGCAGTGCCTGGAGACACGAGTGTGGGGAAGGGTCTCCACAGGATGCAGCCCCACTGCCCCAGCACATACCTTTTGTTTGCTTCATGGCTGCAGAGAATGCGGGAGGGAGCAAGGTACAGGGTGAAGTGGCAGGGAAGTGTCCCCGCCTCTCCCAAGACGCCCCAGGTTTAATAGTTAAACAGCCCCGACGTCTCCCCTGCCCTCCCAACCCCAGGGCACTGCCAGCCTGAGCTGGGAGCAGGGACCAGCACCCTGGGACACGCAGCTCCTGGTGACCCAGCTTCCAGGGGAACACACAGAGGGCAAAACTGCATGGGCTGGAGCAAAAGTGGGCTGCTCCATGCCAACCCTGTGAGATGGGGAATGGGCAGAGCCCTCCACTCCAGATGCTGCACCAGCAGCTCCCACATTCCTCCCCAGGAAGAGCCTGAAGAGGAGATCGAGTCCTGGAAACAAAGTGGTGCACTTTAATGCTCCTAAAGGAGTCACAAACGAGCCTGAGCCCTGCCCTCTGCCACTGCTGTGGCCAGGGTGCAGGGGCTGGGCTTCCACAAGCCCAGAAGAACAAGTCCCATTTGCTCCTGGCCTGATGTCTGTACCGTTCCCACACTTCAGCCTTGCCTGAGGATGAGGGCTGAGCCCCACATACCCAGCATCTTGGACAGCACCCATCCACTCAGTATCTCCATGTGGATGAGGGCACAGGGGGCAAGGGGCACGCTGCACTGCTCCTCCCTGGCCGGTGGGTGGGTGGGCAGCAGCTCAGAGGGTCCCGTCCTGCAGCTTCCCCAGCATCTTCTTGACCTCACTCTCGACTCGCAGGAACTTGGCTTTCCTCCAGGGGTTGGCAGTCTGGCTGCGGCTGCTCTCCAGGTCCTGCAGGAGGAGGGCGAGGTGCTGCCGGACCCGGTCCCGGTCCCAGAAGGGCAGGTTCCTCTGCACCACGCTCAGGATGTGGGACCAGTAATCGGAGACGTCGGTGCCCGCCGTGAGGAACACCAGAGCCCTGACGCCATCCCGGTCCATGCGCAGGCTGTGCAGGGCCCGTTTGCCATCCTCGCTGATGTCGTTGAAGTAGAGGCTGGGGAAGGGAGCAGGAGGCTCTGTGAGGGTTGGGGGGCAGGACAGAGGCAGGCAGGACAGGGGTGCTGGGTCGCAGGCACCGCCAGCAAAAAGGGTGAGATGGGGCAGAGCGAACTCACTGCACTTTGTCCAGCGCCTCGTGCTTTTTGGCCACCTCCACCACACGCAGGGCAGCCGTGTCTGTGAGGGAGTTGTAGCCCAGGTTGAGCTCCTGCAGGTGCTGGTTGTGGGCCAGGTGCTGGGCGATGGCCTCGGCGCCGCGGTCGCCCAGCGCCGTGTGCAGCAGGGACAGGTGGGTCAGCGAGCGGTTCCCCGCCAGCGCCTCGGCCAGGAACTGAGCCCCCTGCTCGCCCACGGGGTTGTTGGCCAGCCTGTGGACATGGGAGCTCAGGCAGTGCCACGTGGTGGGCAGCAGGGACAGTGCCATGCAGGGACGGGGCAGTACTCACCGCAGGCTGCTCACCACGCACTTGTCGTGCAGGAGCAGGTCACGGATCTCCTTGCAGGCGTCCGAGCCCAGGCTGTTGAGCTGCAGGCTGAGGCAGAGCAAGGCACAGGGGTGGCAGGACCGAAATGCCTGTTCCTTGCGGGCCTGGCAACCCTGCCCTCTCCCTTTTCCCTGGCCCTCCCCATCACTGTCCTACTTGGGCTCCCCAAACGAGGCCACGCCAGGTTTCCTCCCCCAAAGGGAGCACACTGATCCCACACTGGAGCATCAGCCAGCAGAGCCAGTGCCAGCAGGAGCAGGGCAGGGGAAGGGGGTGTGGGGTCTTCAGGGTGGGTGAAGGTCTGAGGAGGGATCAGGACTCTGCCAAGCCCTCCTGAGCATCTGGAGGAAGGAAGTGCGGCACAGCCCAGCTGCAGAGCTCAGTCCAACTCTGCTGAGCACGTCTCGCCACCACCTGGGCGGCAGGAAGACCTGCAGTTCCACCAAGGTTCTGGAAAAATTGTGGAAACACCTGCACAGCTCAGACTCGCACCTTTGGGATGCCCAGCTCCTCCCAGACCCAGCGACATGGGGATGCTGGGTGACTCCGGGGAGGGACCCGGGGCTGCCAGGGCAGCTGGCAGCACAGCCTGTACCAGCTGCTGGGAGCTGCCCAAAAATTCCTGCGGGAGGGTGAGCCGGGACTGCAAATCCCAGCATGCAGTGCCCCGGCAAGGCTGCTCATGGAGCGTGGTATGTTGGAAGCTGTAGTTCCCTAGGTCTGCACTGAGGATAAACAAGGGCAGGCACGCCCTGCCCTACTTTTTCCATGGCCAGTGCATCCCTGTGATGGGCAGAGGCAGAGCTCGGTTTTTAAGCAATGCCCAAAGGCAGGAGAAGGTGGTACTCACTGGAGAGCTTTGCACCGCAGCAGGACAGGGAAGAGGGTCCTCAGGCTGCTGCTGTCCAGGTTGCAGGAGGTCAGGTTGAGCTCCTCCACCTCGTGGCATGTGGTGCTCATGACAGACGCCAGCACGGAGCACTTGAGGGGGGTCATCTTGACGGACGTGAGGCTGATGGTGCGGAGGGAGCGGACGGCCTCGGCCGTGAAGCGCTCGTTCTGGAACTCGTGCAGGAAGAACAGGTAGTCCATCAGCTCCGAGGGGGGCAGGCCCTTGTGGCTCTTCCTGATGACCGTCTTCTTCATGGCCTTGGCGATCTCAAAGGCCGCCAGGTTCTTGATGGAGCAGCCCAGCTGCTCCAGGATGGCACGGTTCCGGCGGGACAGGATCCCGCCCATGAAGATGGGGAAGAGCTCGAAGACCTCGTCGTCGGGGGCCTCGTCGGGGTGGCGCATGGGGCCCTCCACGCCCAGGATGCTGGAGTTGATCTGGTCCAAGACATCATCGTTGTAGTAGTCCTCCTCCTTGAACAGCTCCTCTGCCATGGTGTGGGCAATGGCATCGCGCTCCTTGCCGCTCAGCCGGGAGAAGTAGCGGGGGAAGATTTTGAGCAGGTTGAAGAGCACAGGCAGGAAGCGCAGGGGCAGCACCTTGGAGATGATGTTCACGACCACAGCCACGTCCTCGCTCACCCTCCCGATGACTTCTGACAGCTCCTTCCCCACCCTCTGCGCCAGGGTCTTCTTCTCGCCCAGCACCACGTACAGGGCTGCCAGGTACTCCTGCATGGCGGGGATGGTGAAGACAAAGGTGTGCTCCTTGCCTGGCTGCACGCACGGGCTGAGGAAGAAGCGGAAGACGTCGCTGCGGAAAACCTCCAGGAGGTTGAGCTCGCTTTCAGTCTTCATCTCCACCTCAAAGCACTGCTGCAGGTCATCCTCTGAGAAGCAGGTCTTGCGGGACATCACCCCTTGGTAGGCCAGCTTGCCCACCGTCTTGGCCACGTACTTCATCATGGAGATGTTGGTGGGGTCGGTGCTGTCCAGCACCTCCCCACTGAAGTTGAGCCTCAGGAAGCTGGTGTAGATGCCAGTCAGGGTCTGGGTGGGGGGCACGGTCCTGGTGAAGTAGAGGAAGTGCAGCGTGGTGCACACCAGCCAGCAGTAGGAGGGCAGGAAGCAGGCAGCGGTGATCTGGTTGTGGCGCTCCAAGTTCCTCGACAGCATCTCCACCAGGTTCTCCTGCTCGGCCGAGCTGCCCTCCCTGCTGCCCTCCCCACTGCAGCCGGGCTGGCTCAGGCGCATCTGGAAGTAGAGCTTCTGCAGGTTGGTGTCGGAGAAGCCGCAGATCTCGGCGTAGCGCCCCACGTACTTGGCGGGGATGCGGCGCACGGCCGACGGGCGCGTGGTGACGATGATGCTGGCCTGCAAGCAGAGGGCTGGATGAGCCTGCAGGGTGCATGACCCACACAGAGGTGCACAAGGATCATCCCACCCAGTTCAAGAAGCTGCTGCCCAAAGGGCTCGGGGTGAAATCTGGCTCAGGCAGAGGGGATAGAAGAACTTTGCCCATCCCCTGCTAGACACGGATGGAATCTGGGAGACCACAGCCCAGCAGACTGCCTTTATTACCTTATCAGGCCTCCCCAGAGTTCCCACAGAGACCACCCAGTAACAGCGACACAAGGTCACCTTGGCAAGTCTCTCCAGGAACTGCCTGTTCATTCCTAGCCAAGCTGGACGTAATTATCCCAACAACCCTGTCTATGATGCTTCAGGGCCCGCCCCCAGCTTTTCTCCAGCATGAAGGAGCTGGAGAGGGACACTGACCTCAGGCAAGAGGTATTTTCTCAGCAGGTTGACCACGATGGCAGAGGGAGGCACGGGCTCGCTGGGGTCACAGCACAGCTCCGTGCCAGCCAGACGGAAGTCCAGGTTGAGGCGCTCCAGGCCATTGAGGATGAAGAGCACCTTGAGGTTGGAAGTGCCCAGCACCGGCACCACGTCCCGGAGGTGCTGGTACTTCTTGGTTATGAGGCGCCGCAGGGAGATGGGGGCACGGCTGTGGGACAGGTCCTCGCAGGAGAACGGGATGAGCAGCTCGAAGCGGGGCAGGCGACCGTGGCACCAGTCCACCACCATCTTCTTGATGAGGGTGCTCTTCCCCGTGCCCACGGTGCCGTACAGCACCACGTTCCTCACCTGCCGCCCGCAGGCGTCCACGTCGAAGAGGTTGTGGAGGCTGATAACCTGCCTGCAGGGCTGCTGGAGCTGCTCCTGGATGGTTAGGTCAGGTGAGGGCTTCAGAATCTCCTCCAGGGAGCTCTCCCGGATCACTGGGTCCACATGGACTGCATCCATAGAGAAGGAAGGGCCGAACTGCCTCTCCTCATTGGGCTGGTGGCTGAACCATGCAGACAGGCTCTTCTGGTGTTTCTTGATGGCACCTGGGAAGAGGAAGGTGCTTAACAACACAAGGGCAGGGGACTGAGGAAGTTACCTACCTCAAACCACTGCAACGAGGTGGCTGCAGAGAGGGGACAGCACCCAGTTCTTGCTGCAGCTGCCCCCAACCCACTGTGTAGGACCCTCCATCCAGTGCAGGGCTGCAAGCTTACCAGAAGAGGCCACGTTCCTCAGCTGGGATTGACTGTGGCGAGAGGAGCTGGGCTGGATAGAATTCTCCCCAGACCCTCCCTGGTGGACAACATAGCCCCTGCAAGAGGAGGGAGAGCGTCACAAGGAGGGCTCCAAGCCCTGTCTGGGGCAGGGTGGGCAGATCACAGTGCTGAGTGGAGCCAGCTCACCCCTTCCTTCCCCCACACCACGGGAGAGCGCAGGGCCAGGGCATGGGCACAGCTGGGAACACAAGGCAGGTCAGCAAGGCATGTGTTGTGCATCCCCAGCAAACCCAGAGCGAGGCACAGGAGTTGGGCTGAATGCAGAGCAGGCAGGGAGCTGGGTCTGAGTGCTTTTCTAGGTGGAAGCAAAGCAGTGTTTCTGCCCACAGAGCCCTGCTGGTCCCAAGGCAGCCACCTCAGCCACCCAGGTCCTGTGGTGAACAGCTCCAGGCCCTGTGGCACCATACCTGGGGAGGGAGATGCTGCTGGTGCGAAGGATCTTCCTGAGGAAGCAGCTGCCTGCAGTGCCTGAAGGGGAAGAAGAATACACATAGTCAGGAATGGACTTCTCCAGCCCAGCAGCACTAACCCCACCCAACCCACTGGCTTCACACCTTGCTGGATGACCCACAGAGTGCACAGCTGTGGAGGGATGTCCAACAGGGACAGGCTGCCCTGGGAGCAGGACAGAGCCAGGGGCACAGCCCCGCAGGCACAGAGCCCATCTCACCTGGCACTGAAGCAGCACACACATGGACACCCCGGGTGCCTCTGCTCGGGGACAGGGACCTCTGCAGCTTCCCCCAGCTGCCCCAGCGCAGGCAGCTATGGCACTGCATGGCCCGGGACATCCTCACCTGAAAGAGAGATGTCCACAGGTGGGTGGGGGGCTCAGCAGCCGTGCCACGTGGGTGGAGGAGGACGGGCTGTGGTGCAGCAGTGCCCTGCCCAGCCTTACCTGCCCCACTACGGTCCAGTCCGGCAGAACCGGCTGTGCTGGTGCTGACTCAGGGTCCCACCCCGGCTCAGCAGGGTGATCCTCCAGGAGCACGGGTTGTGCTCACAGCCCACACCATCCTGAGAAACTGAGGCACAGAGGGGGAGAGGGGGTAAGCAAACCCCAGCAGGCAGGAAGGGACACGAACAGCAGCGGCTGGGCTCACACCTCCCATAGCCTGGGCTTTTCACAGCTCCTCTTCGTGGTATCCAGAGGGAAAAACTTACACAGGGGCAGAGGCACTACAGGGGCAGGGGCAGAACAGGGACACAGACAGAACAGGGACAGGGACACAGACAGAACAGGGACAGGGGCAGAACAGGGATGGGGCAGAACAGGGATGGGGCAGGACAGGGAGAGGGATGGGGCAGAACAGGGATTGGGCAGAACAGGGATGGGGCAGAACAGGGACAGAGATGGGGCAGAACAGGGACAGGGACAAAACAGGGATGGGGCAGAACAGGGACAGAGATGGGGCAGAACAGGGACAGGGACAAAACAGGGATGGGGCAGAACAGGGACAGAGATGGGGCAGAACAGGGACAGGGACAAAACAGGGATGGGGCAGAACAGG
>JAWWEW010000065.1:5115643-5140552 GCA_035583185.1 Anabacerthia variegaticeps
GAACAGGGATGGGGCAGAACAGGGGCAGGGACAGAACGGGGATGGGGCAGAACAGGGGCAGGGACAGAACGGGGATGGGGCAGAACAGGGGCAGGACAGGGACAGGCGGGCTGACCTTGAGCCAGGCTGCCCTGTCTCGATGCCCTCGCAGCCAGCAGACCCCGCAGTGTGCCGTGCCCCGCTCCCAGCCCCACTGCCGAGCAGAGAGAGCCCCTCGCTGGCACCGACCCCCTCCAGGGACCCGGGACCCCCCTGCCCCACGGACCCCTCTCTCCCTGCCCCTGTGACAGTGCCCCTGTGTCAGTGCCGTGTCGCCGCGGGGACAGGGGGCGCCGGGCAGCGCCGAGGGTGGCTCCGTGTCCCCCAGCCCGGGTTACCTCCGTGCAGCAGGTCCCGTGCTCACAGACAGCGTGCCGAGCTCCGTGGGCACAGCCCCGGCGCTGCTCCCGCCTCTGCTGAGGCTCCCACTTCCTGCGACGCCATCCCGACCCGTGCTACATCATCCCGACCCGTCCCATCCCGTCCCGCCCCGTCCCGCCTCATCCTGCATCGTCCCTTCCCGTCCGGTCTCGTCGTGCCCCATCCTACCTCATCCTGCCCCGTCCCTTCCCGTCCGGTCCCGTCCTGCCCCATCCCGCCCCGTCCTGCCCCATCCCGCCCCCTCCTATCTCATCCTGCCCCATCCCGCCCCGTCCCGCCCCCGGCAGGACGGGCCAGGGGGGACACACCGACACCCCGAGCACGGGATGGGGGGCCGGGGGTGCTTCCAGATGTGCGGCACGCCGGGGTTTCCTCCCGCCACATCTGGCGGCTCTGCGCCCCCAGCTGTGTGCCGGCTGCGCAGCTGGAGCCGGAGAGGGTGGGTTCTGCTCCGGAGCGAATCCCGCCGAGCTCGGCTGCCCCCCTCTCACACAATAATAATAAAACAGCATAAGAATACACACAATAAGAATAAAACAGCAGCAGCAGGAAGAGGAGCTGGGGGAAGTCTGACCTCAGCACAGCCGGGTTTTGTCTGGCTGTGTAACACACGTGATGCACACACACAGACAGCCCTATTCCTGCCCTCTCGCTGCTTGCAGGTCTGCTGTGCTGGTGCTGAGAGGAGGGACTGCTGTGCCAGTGTGGCCACATCCACTCTGGTCAGTCCCTGGGAAGTGCCAGCCCACCCCAGCATCACTGGGACAGAGGGGTCACACCTGGGGGACCGATGCTTCTACCCCAAATACCCAGACACTACCACCCCACAGCATCCCCTCACACCCTGTACCTGGGCACACCAACCTCCCCTCACCCGTGTTCCCTTGAGAAGCTCAGGAATGTGAGACAACCAGGCAGTACACTATAAATATAAGTTTTATTGATGTGTGAAATCCAACGAGTACAGCTGGCATCTCAGAAACACCGACATAAACCACAACGCCTCCTCCTGCCCAAGAGCTCCTGGGACCCTCTGGACACTGGTGAGCGCCAGCAGCAAGCTGGGACCTGGCACCCCGTCCCTGCGGGGCACTTACCTGCGTGTGCAGCCCAGCCTGGAGAGCCCAGAGCCTCACCTCCACCCTGCCTGGTTCCTGCCAGGCTGCAGTGCCCTGGTCCTGCTTTGGCAGCCTCCTCCCAGCAAGGCAGAAGGACCCGGGCAAACACCACCCAGACCAGCTACCACAGCAGAGACACCCTCCCTTCAGCCTTTGAGCTGTTCCCTGCATCTTATTTCGGCAAACTGCCCCAGGGGAAATGCAGCTCCCACCTGTGGTGACGTGGAAATGTGGGTTGCAATGGCTGCACCTCTCTGCATGTCCCCCACTGCTGTATCACACATCCTGCACCCCACTGTACAGCCCCCAGTGCACGTGTTGGCACAGTGAAGGCTGGAAAACCACAGGGTCCAGCACGGAAAGGACACAGAGATCCCAGGCAGCCACAAGGCTGCCCGTGGCACAGGGACAGGACAAATGGTGTCCACACACAGTGAGAAGGAAACACTGTTTTATTGCCTGATTTGGGAGAGGGGTGAAACCCTGGGAGAAGCCCCATCTCCTCCCTGTTCTAGCCCAGTCTCCCCTCCAGCAAACCTCAGCCGGGTGATGATGCAATTGCTCTTCTTGTGCGTGTGACAAAGGTGGCCTGGCCATGCATGGAGGTGAGTGGCATCCCCCTGCCTGCCCGCACTCACAGCACCCGGGAGAGGCAGAACCTGGTGCAGCTGTGCCTGTGTGGGCTGAAGGTGCTGAAGCAGTTTTTGGTTCCCAGGGAGCTGGAGCCACAGCTTGAACTCTATCCTCATCCACTCAAAGTGCATCACAAGGGAAGGCAGGGGCAGGAGAGGAGAGGAGTTGTGGGGGAAGAAGCCTGCTCTCCTCCATCACACTCCTCATGATTATCCAGACGCGTTCTCTCATGGGATACCTGCAGCCTGGAGCATCCATGGCTCCCCTTCCCTGCTCTGATAAAGTGCATCCTTGCTGCTCCACCAAGTGCCCCTGGAGCAGGATGGCTGCACCCTGTCCCTCTGCCATGCCAGAGCAGAGACAACCCCTCCTGCCCTGCTCCTGCACGGCAGTGCCCACCCAGGCAGCAGACGGGCAATAAAACCTGGGTGCTCAGCCCAGCCACACCAGCCCAGGGGCTCAGTGCAAACATGCTTCTTCCCTTTGCATTTCCCTGTGCCTCCCACCATCTCTGGGATTGTCCCTGCAGAGAGGGAAGGGGCCATGGCTCGGTTCACTCCTCAGGCAGCACTGAAGGTGCCTTTGTCTCTGGCCAAGGAGTGCCCAGGTCCCTCACTCATCACAGCCCCTCCGTACCAACACATTCACGTGCCTCCTGCTGCCCTGGGGATGAGGGGTGCCTGCCCCATCACCCCCACTCCCCAGTGCCCTTGCCCAGCTTGGGGACACAGCCATCCTCCAGCTCCAGGCGCTGTCCTGGCCCTCTGCCCCGCAGTGGCCACGTCCCTGCTCAGCTGGGACACAGTGACTCACCAGTGCAGGAGGCCCAGGCTGTGCAGAGCTCTCCTGGAGATCCTGAGGGTGCTCCAGCTGCCCCATCCCAGTCAGGCTGGCCCCAGCAGCCACCTGAGGGGCTACCTGCCCCAGCAGTCTTCCTCCAAGCTTGGGCAGCCTGTCCCAAGGGGTTTCTCTGCAAGCAGCAGAGGCTGCTCCACAAAGCCTTGTGCTGAGCACCCCTGTGCCTGGGGGACACGGGCAGTGGCAGTCACAGGTGCCTGCTGGCAGCCCCTTTGCTCCACTCCATCACTAGTCCATCTTGTCCTGGTCCTCCTGGGAGCAGCAGTGATGGCACAGGCGTGTCCAGGTGGTACCTTCTGAGTGCAGGCAGCAGCAGGACAGAGCTGGGGACGGCGGTGCCTCCAGTGTGTGGGAAGCAGGACCCATTATGGGAGCCCCAAATACCAGGGAGCAGGCAGGAGCTGTGTAGAGCTGCCCCACTGGCACCTCCTGCCAGCTCAGTATCCACCTGGGGAAAACCCTCAGACTAACTAGTCCCAGCCCAAGAGCAGGTCAGAAGCAGGGCATCAGTCCCATTGGCTCCACAGAGAAGGGGATGGAGAAGGGTGACAGCCTGCAGCCTCACCATCCCCCTGGCTCCCTGCCCACCCATCCACCTCGTGGCAGAGCAGACATGGGGACCACTCCCCACTCCACCGTGCCCCTGTGGCTGTGGTTGTCAGCATCATGCCCAGGAGACTGCAGCCCCCCAGCTGGCACAGCTCCATGCAGAGCATGGCACGGGGCTGGCAGTGAAGGAAGATCCAGGAGCAGAGGGAAATTTTGTGAGTGATAGTGGTAAGTCAGACAACAGCCTCTTGCAGTAGACCCCAGCACTCAGCATGGAAAGGGCATCAGGGTATGTCCTGCTTTCAGACCCTCTGTGCAGCAGACCCCATGGCCAAACATTCCTTGCAGCAATGCTCTTCAGGCAGGGGAAGCTCAGCTTTGCTGAGTGCCCAGCATCAGTGTCAGGCCAGCCAGACCTTGCTGTGCAGTCCCAACACGAGCCAGTAAAATCAAAGATCAGTCTCCAGGATTTTGCTGAAACCTGGCATTTGCCCTGCAATCCCTGGCTGCTCAGAGTGCCAGCAGCAGCATCTCCCAGGCTGCACTTGAACCAGGGCCAGCATGCCAGGGTGGGGCAGAACTGCCTTCCCCACGTCCGTGCTCACTGAAAACCAGTGGGTTCCCATGTGCGTGGGTGACCAGTGCAGCCCAGTGGCACCAGTGCCAGCACACCCACAGAGCCTGTGCTGTGTAGCAAAGCAGCATGTTGTGTTCCCAGCACAGCAGCATGTGCAGATGCCCCACCAGCTCTGGGCTCAGCTCAGTTCCTTTGGAGAGCCAGCGGGGTGCCAAAATGCCTTCCCTCTGCAAGGTGTATGGAGAGGCAGGTGACTTTGGCGGAGCCACCAGAGACACTTGCTGAAAGGGACATTTTCCTGATACCAGTCAGAAACTGCAAAGCCCTTCCCAGTGTCCAGGTCACACCCACTGCAAACAAACCACTCCGAGATCTCACCTGGTTTCCAGTTCAGGCACTGCTGGGACTCCCTTCTGCACAGTGTCACCCTGGGAGGCTGGCACTGTGACAAGGCTGGGTGTCCCTGGCACCCCCTCCTTGCACAGCCAGTGCTGAGCGAGGCTCGTCCGCCCTGTCCTGCTGAGACAGCCACAGTTGTGCCGGGGGAAGAGAAGTTGCAAGGGAAGGGCTCAGGGCCAGCTCTTCTCCTGCAGTGGAGGTTCCAGTGATAGCCAAGCTGAGCACAGCCCTGTTTTTAGGCTGCCTGGCACTGGCAGGGTGTGGGAACCTAAATCTTCTTTTCTCCATGCAAGCACTTGAAGAGACCAGTCACTTCTCTCCATGTTGGTTGATTTGGTTCAGACCCTCTTGTCTCAGACCCCAAAGACAACAGGGGCTGAACAGGAGACTCCCCAAGGTCTGAGATTACTGTCCTATTCCTGCAGACCCTGCCAGGTTTGAAGATCCCATCTCTGAGGATGGCACCAGAGCAGAAATCTGAGACAGAGCCCCAAGTCCTTCTCTGCTTGCTGGCTCCCTTTCCCCTCTGGAATGCAGTGGGGTTTGGGGGGGAAAAAAAAAAAGAAGGAAAAACTAAAATAAAAATAAAAAACAAAAAGAGGGAAGATTTGTGCTGAAGGAAAAAGGAGATGCAGCAGTCTCTGTGGCTACAGGAAACACTAAAGCCTTGTGCAGCTCGGCCAGTTGCATCCTTGGGCTCCTCTGAGCAGACTCACGTGGTGCCAGCCAGGATGAGGAGTGGGACCATGTGCTCCACTCCCACCCTGGTCTGTGCTGCTCTCTCCTCCCAGCTCCAGCCCTGCTCCCCCCTGCCTGGAGCATCGTCTCCTCTCAGCCTTGCTCGGCACAGCCACCTCTTCAGAGCATCCCTGGTGTCCCAGGGGTGACAAGAGGGGACCCAGCCTCCGTGGGGTTCGGCAGTCCCGGGACAGAGGGGGTGGCACATGCCAGGGCTGTACAAAACGTTTCGCAATGAAGAGTGTGTGTGGAAAGGTTAAAACAGTTCCGAGATGTCTCAAAACCCTTCTCGACTGAGCCAGGCCTGGCTGGTCCCCACCGGTGCCCCCACCATGGTCCATGCCCTGCCAGGAGCACCGTGTCCATCTGCAGAATGTCTCTCACAGCAGGCCAGGCCCGGGAACGGCACCGGGGCCACACGGGACCCCTTTATCTCTCTGACTTGACTTTGTACCTGAGCACCAGGTAAGCCAGGAGCCGCAGGATGACGAAGAAGATGCCCAGGATGAGGAAGTCCAGGTAGAGCTTGGCCTCCTCCACATCCAGCTCCTGCAGGATCTTGATGGGCTTTTGGAAAGGGCAGAATTCCTCGAGGCACTCCAGGTCCTCGCGCTCCATGGCATAGATGGTGAGGATGACGCCCTCGAAGCCATACCTAGGGCAGAGCACACCCCAAGAGTCACCCTGAGTCCCGTGAGAACCCAGGACAGGGAGGTCTGGGCAGAGCACGGCATCCCACCTGACATAGGAGACGTAGGAGCTCCACTGCAGGTAGGTGGGGATGGTCTTGAAGCTGACGAAGAAGCCCGAGAAGAGCAGGACGGGGATGGCAGTGACGGGTCCCACAAAGGTGGCCACCTGGGGAGCAGAGCCACTGGGTGTCAAGTCCCTGCCTGCAGGTGAGCCGCCCTTGGGCAGCGCTTCCCTCCACCCCAGATTGTCCTGGGACCCCTTGCAACTCTCCTTCTGCCTCCAGGAAACAGGCAAAGCCCCGTCTGACCTGTAGGGAGGTGGAAGCAGCTCCGATGAGAAGCCCAAGGGACTGGGCCACCAGTGCCGTGGCGGTGGCCAGGGCGGAGAAGAGGAGGAAGCGCGTGGCCTCGGGGGGCTGGCCCGTCATCCAGTACACGATGCTGCAGTAGGCAATGGGGCAGATCACCTGCACAGGGGCACAGAGACCACTCTGATGGACCCATGGCCATCCTCACCCACACACCCTTCCTGGGGCACGGAGGGACCCCTCAAAGCCCACCCTGGGGCGCTGGGGTAGCCGGGCAAGTGGCTGTGCCAAGGAAGGCACATCAGGATCATGGTTAAGTCCAGCTGAAGCCTCACCTGGAAGGGCACATCTGCCATGGTCTTTGCCAGGTAATAGGCTTTCAGGCTGTACCAGTAGTTCAAGTGCTCTCTCAGGAATACAGTCATCTCCTGGGGGACTGGGTGGAAACAAGGAGTTAGCAGCCAGCAGTGCCCTGGGCTGCTCCAGCCCCACTCCCAGCCATCCTGGTGCAGGCAGGAGTGATGCTGCCCCAGCACAGAGCTCCAGGTAACACCCTGCCTCTGCCACGAGTAGGTGCTCAAATCTTCATCAGGGAAAAAAATCCCCAGATTTGGGAACTTTCTGCATGGAAAAGTCAGCTTAGCTGGGGGCATTTAGGCAAACTTTTTGAGGAAGTGAAAGAGAGGTAAAGTGGCTGAAAATGAAGCTTTACATACAGTTTACCAGAGAAAAAAAACCCCTGCTTTGAACCTACAAGCCAAACAGAGGGCAAAACTGCAACACACACAAACAGAAGTTTCCCCCCTCCTCTTTGTTTGACTTTTTTTCTGTCTGCTGTCTTTTTTCACCTCTCTTGTCCAAACCATCTGGCTGCCCCCACCACTGCCCAGCACACGGCTGGAGCACCCCAAGGGCTGGGAGCAGGGCTGGGTGTTGGGGGACAGGAGCTCCTTACAGGTGAGGATGGTGGGCATCAGGGCAGCGAACATGAGGAAGAGCATGGAGAAGAAGAGGAAGCCGGTGTTGTTGAAGACTTTGCCCGCGTCGTTGCCGATGTGCAGGTAGAGCAGCCCGATGAGGACCCCGATGCAGATGTGGGACATGAACCGCAGGTGGGTCAGCACCTGCGGGCAGAGGGGGCAGAGGGTGAGCCCCGCTCCAGCCCCCATGTAAATCCTTGTCTCTGCCAGCCCCAGGTGACCAGCACACCCCATACCCTGAGCCCAGGCCCAGCCTCTCCTTCCCTCACCGTGTCCCTTAGGATGCAGATGAAGGTTCTCTTGAAGAGGATGCAGAACTGAGTGGAAGTGCTGGTGGCAAACGTGTGGCTCTCGATGTGGTCCACGTCCTGCAAGGCCACAGGCAAGTCAGGGATGGGGGTCAAGTTCACATCATGGGCTCCCTGCTAGGAGAGCACCCTGGGTGGGCACCCCATTACCTGCAGGAGGCTCCTCTGACCCCACTCACCGTCCCACAGTGTGTTGGGCATGATGAATCTGCTTTGTCAGGGCTGCTCTTCTTCTCAGCCATGGTGCACATGCCGTTCTGGACAGCACGGAACAGGACGGGGTTGAGGTCCCCATACTCTCCTGAGGCCACCTCAATAACTGTGGAGGAGGACAGGACCCCTGAGAGGTGCTGAGCCAGCCCTTACCATCACTTCACCAGCCCGCACCCAGTGGGAAGGGCACAGGCATCTCCCTTGGGCAACCTGGGGCAACTGGGCACCCCCCAGGGCTTGGGCTCTGGGTTTGGGCATTGCCACCCTCTGTTCCCCATGACAGACCCAGCTGGGGAAGGGGCACTCACTGAAGTCAGCAGGGTTGTGGTATGTGGGGCAGTGGAGGCCGAGACCCTTCAGGTAGGGGATGAGGTTGGTCACAACGCCTTTGAAGATGCACTGGCCCTGGCTCAGGATGTAGAGCTGCAAGAGAAAGCCAGGATATGGCAAGTGCAGAGCAGCCAGAGCACTGTCACCCACTCCTGCCCACCTCCCTGTCCTAGGGTGACACAGGCCACCCTTGCCAGTCTGTGTGCCACACAAACCCCAGGTCCAGTGCCTGCAGCCCACCCTTCCCATGGCCTCTCTCCTGGCCTTGGGGCCAGAGAGGCCCCTGAAGATTCCTGTGTCCTATCCCAGCCCAAACCTTGTCGAACATCTCAAAGAGCTTGGCGCTGGGCTGGTGGATGGTGCAGATGA
This sequence comes from Anabacerthia variegaticeps, assembly GCA_035583185.1. Taxonomy (NCBI): domain Eukaryota; kingdom Metazoa; phylum Chordata; class Aves; order Passeriformes; family Furnariidae; genus Anabacerthia; species Anabacerthia variegaticeps. The sequence goes on from JAWWEW010000065.1 coordinate 5,124,136, forward strand.
TGGTGCGCCCACCCTGAGCCAGGGACCGCATCAGGGACACCACCTGGAAGCAGGAGGCACTGTCCAGACCGCTGTGGCCACGCAGGAAGGGGCAGAGGAGAAAGAGACAGCAGAGAGAGAAGGCGAGAGTTGAGAGGGGCAGAAGTGCATCCTGAAGATGTCCCTGCTTGTGGGTACCCTCCTCTCAGTCTGATGGAGAAGAGCATCAGCCCAGCCCTCCTGGAGCCCCTGGGCACAGTCCCATCCCACCCTCAGGGGGTACTGGTCCCCCTGGTGTCCCTGCCCAGCTGGCAGTGCTGGGGAGCCCCAGCCCCTGCAGCCTCACCTCGTGGGCTCGTCGAAGAACATGACGGGGGGGTTGTTGACCAGCTCCAGGGCGATGGCCAGGCGCTTGCGCTGCCCCCCCGACAGGGAGCTGGTGCGGGTGTACGAGCACTCCAGCAGCCCCAGCGCCGTCAGGATCTCATTCACCTGTGAGACAGCCCATGGTGAATGAAACTTTCATGGACCATCATCCCATCCCTGCCACCTCCCTTCGCTGGGAGCCCCTTAGCATCCACAGGTCCCCTCGGGGCACTCCCTTCCCTGCTGTCTCCACCCTGGGGAGCACTGAGGGGGTCTGGGCCCACCCTCCTCTGTACTTACCAGCTCCTTCTTCACCTCCTGCTTCTCACTGAGCTTCAGGTTAGCAGAGACCTGCAGGGAGAAGAAGGGCAGGGAGACACTTCCATCAGATATAGGGAGCAGAATCAGCAACACTCTGGCCCCATCCCTGCCCAGCCAAGAGCCAAGAGCAGTGGCTTGGGATGAAGGGAGCAAGAACAGCAGGATTTTGTTCCCGCATCCCAGAGCCCTTGGCAATGCCTGATGTCAGTGTGGGCTCAGTGCCCGAGGACAGAGCCCACAGATGCCCACAGAGCCCAGCAGGCTGCTGCCTTGCCTGGCTCACCATCATTGCCTCGAGCACGGTGAGGTGTGGCAGGAGCATGTCATCCTGCATGATGTAGCAGGACATCTTGCGGAACGTGCGCAGGTCCCGTGGCCGCCCGTTCACCAGGATCTGCCCCTTCATGCCAGTCTCCCTGCAGGAAAGGAGGTGTGAGGGGAATGCAGCACAGTCCAGAGTGTAGACTGCTCCCCCAGACCCTCTGGCTTCCCCCCAGCCTCACCTGTAGCCAGCCAGGATGTTCATGAGGGTGGACTTCCCAGCACCCGAGGGGCCCATGATCCCAATGAGCTCCCGCTGGCAGAACTTCCCTGACAGGCATTTTAGGAGAGTCTTGTACCCTGGGGGGAGAGAGCAGTGGGGGTTTGGATTCCCAGAGCAGCAGGGACTGTGATGCCATCCCAGCCCCTGGAGGACCTCAGGGATTCCATGAGCCACGCCAGGGGCTGCATGTGCCCGGAGCCTGTCTCCATCAGCCTCCCCAGGGCTAGAGCCACTGCAGCTGCCACCTCCAGCATGAGCCCTGACCCTGCGCCTTGGCTGATCCCACTGATTTCCAGCGCTGAAGAAGCTCATGACCTAGGGGATCGCAGCAAAGATCAGGGAAATCCCTGGGTCAGGTCACAGCGCTGCTAAGGCAGATTACCGGGCTGTGACATTAGCCCTGGGCACGTCTTCAGACCCCGATCCCTGGGGCCAGGGAGGAGCAGGGCAGGCAGAGTCCCCAGTCCCGCTGGAAGCCCGGCTGTTGCCTTCATTGGCATTCACGCTGTGATGCCCGGCAGCAGCCACTGCTAATCAGACCTGGAATTATCTCCGCTTTAAACGCAGCTGATTAGCATTTTCTGGCAGAAGGAACATGATGTGTCGGGAGTAGGGAACAAGCGCAGCCTCAGGCTCTCAGGAGCTGCCCCCAAAACGCAGCCCTGGCAGAACAATGGGATAACGGGGTGTTAGCACCGCTGACCGAGCCCGAGCATCTCCCTAATGGAAATGTGCCCCACGCGGGGGCGGGCGGTGCGGGACGGGGGCAGCAAATCCCCCTGCACTCCCAACCCCACCACACTGCGGGGAGCCCCTCTGGCTTGTGCATCCCTAACACAGGGCATCCATCACCAGCATCCCCAGTTGCGCTCGGGAGCGGGTCGGGCTGGCCGAGGGGCAGCGGGGGGCGAGCAGGGGGCTGTGCGGGGTGGCAGCAGAGCCGGCACCCCCCGAGCCCCACGCACGGCCCCGCACCGCGCATGCTGCTCACGTCGGCGGCACTGCAGCTTGCGCAGCGGTTACTCGCGTTCATTGACTGCCAGTAACCTCCTGCTCGCACAGCGGGGCGGCCGGACCGCGGGGATGCGGACCAGCGCTCCCCCGACAGCTCCTCCGCCTCCGCCCGGCCTGGGGGACAAGGGCATCCCTCCCGGCATCCCTCCCACCGCCCACCCCGGGGACCGCGGTACCCCTCTCAGCGTCCCCCGTGCGGTCCCCCTCTCAGCATCTCCTGTGCGCTCCCCCTCTCAGCATCCCCTGTGCGGTCCCCCTCTCAGCATCCCCCGTGCGGTCCAGCTTCCCGAGGTTTCCCCCCTCCCTCCCTGCCTGCAAGGCAAGCAGCCGGTCCTTTGCCGGGTGCTACAGCACAGTCTGCCCCAGCGAAGCCCTCCCGGGATGATGCTGCCTCGGCATCCCAGATAAACAGGTGAACATCGTCCTGGGGGATGTTGGGGCTGGTTCCCCCTGTCTCTCAGTGCCTGTTTCCCGAGCTGCACAGCCTGGCTGGGGGCAGGATCACAGGCTCCATCCAGCACTCCTGTCTGGCAGGGCACCTCCCTCAGCAGCCCTGTGACCTCGGTCCCTGCTCATCCCTGCCTGCCTTCAGCTCCTGCAGATCAGCTCCCCCTCCATCTTATCGGGCTGCCTGATTGGCATCCCATTAACTGAGAGCGCTAATTAAAGCAGACTACCACCCACCAGCCGCCATCTGCCTCCCCTCTCCCCTCCCTGAGCTCTCGGCCAGAGTCACACACAGGAAAGAGAACCATGACCTCAGCTGCACAGGGAGCCACTGGAGAGGAAATCCCCTGCAAACCACACGTTCTCCTTGCCAGGCTCTGAGCTGGGGCACCCCTGGGGTCTCCCGCTGCCAGCACATCCCACACAGCCATCATCCTCCAAACAGCAGTGCTGGGGAAACCCACCCATCCTGGCTACTCCAGGATATCTGTCTCCTCTCCCCAGGCAGCCCCGGCCAGAGGTTTCCCTGGAATGTGCTCTGCTTTCCTTTGGCATCACACAGCAAAGACATGCAGCCACTGCTGTGGGACACGAGCCTTCCCTCTTCCCACGGGCACCCAGCACGACCAGTCAGACACAGCAGGGCTGCAAACAGCCCCTGGCACTCGGACAGAGCAGGGTGAGATCATGGCATGCAGAACAGGAGCAGGGTGTCCCTCCCCTGCCCTTCCCCACCCGCCAGCTCCTACCTCTCTTCCTCCACCAGGATCCTTCCCGCACAGAGTAGGACAGGTCGATAAACTCGATGTTGACAGCAGAGCGCTTTGGGAGGTGGGAAAACCTCTGTGCCTCTGTGATGTGGTTCTCCACCTTCTTCAAGTGGGTGGTGAGGAGCGGGGCGTCGGGGGGGCTGGCGTGGCACACCGTGTCCTCCAGTGCGATGGAGACACAGGCGGGATCCATGCCCTTCTCCGCCATCCTGCTGCTCTGTGGGAAGCGCACAGGATGGGCTCGCAGCGGGCTCCCTCTCTCAGGGACTGCAGGGACCAGCCCACAGCAAGTCCTCTCTCACCCTTTCCTGCTGGCTGCAGGCCTCACTGCCCGCCCTGCCCTGTGATGCGCTGCCCAGCTGGGTCCAGCACCCACATCTGGATGGAAGGATGGACCCGGCCAGGGCAGCCGAGCCTGCACCGAGGGGCTCAGGGCAAGGAACAGCTGATCAGCTCCACAGTCAATAATTCATGCAGCTCCTGCGGCTGGGTCCGGCTCCGGCAGCAGAGCTGGCAGGGTGCTCAGCTCTCCCAGCCCCGGGGTGCTGGGCTCCCTGCCCCAGTCCTGTTTGTCACAGGATGGGAGGTGGGAGAGCTGACACCCTGCCCTATGCCTGGATGTCCCCAAGGGCTCACCAGGAACTACCCCCTCCTGGCCTGGCTTCAGGAAACACAGATATGAAATGCTAAGCAAGCTGACTATTCCAGCTGGGTGACTGGACAAAGCCTGCCGTGCCTCACCCAGGCTCCTGGGGCTGAGCTGCCCTGCTTAGACTAGACCCCAAGCCCGGGGGGCTCATGGGCAGCTGGGATAGCATTAATAGAACAGGGAGGGGGCCCTGCTAGTGACAATCTCTGCTTCCCTAGGGTCATCATTTCACCTTCCTAGCTCTTCCCAGCACAGCCTCAGAGACCAGGCCAGCACTTAATCTGGGGCCACGATGCCGATCCCCACCCCTGCCCAAACATTTTGCTGCCTGCAGCCCTCGCTCAGCCGGCTGCAGCACAGCCCAGCTCCTCCTTGGCTTGGGGACTCTGCGGTGCTGGGGGATGCTGAGCCAAGCAGGGTGGGGGACACACTAACCCCAGGTCTCAGAGGCTGGGAGGGGGTCGGGCATCCCTCCAGCAGCAGGAAAAGGAGCCTGGGCTGTGCCTGGGAGCCAGGCTGGGGTCCTCCCGCCTCGCTAACCTACATTCTGCCAGGGCTGCGGCTGCCGCTGCGGGGACAGCGGGATGGCCGGGGGCTGCGGGAGAGCCCCCCGCCCAGCCCCACTGCGGGCACAGCCCTGCCAGGGCTGGGGGGAAGCCAGCCCAGCCCCGGGGAGGGAGAGGTGGGCAGGGGGTGAGGATTCCCATCCCTCGGATCCCCGCTCAGCCTCCGCGGGGTGCGGGCACGGGGGGCTCGGGGAGGGGAGGGGGCAGCGGGGCACGGAGCGCCCTCGGGCTCACCTTGACTCCTCCGGCCGGGCGTTCACGGAGCGCTAAACCCCGCAAGCGGCTCTGGCGGCTTAGCCCAGCCCCGGGGCGCGGGGTGCGCACGGCAGCGCTTTGCCGAGGATGCTCTTCCCTTCATCCCCGCTCCCCGCCGGCCCCTCCGCGCCCTGCCCTGCCCCCGGCCCGGGGAGGGGGCTTGGCTCTCCCGCAGCCTCACCTGGCAGGGTGCGGGCGCTCCCGCAGCAGCGTCCCCGCCTCGCCTCTTCCTCCTCCTCCTCCTCCTCCTCCGCAGACAAAGGGGCGCTGCCCGGGGGCCCGGCGGGGCTGGGGGCGGCTCGGCTCGGCTCGGCTCAGCTTAGCTCAGCTCGGCTCGGCTCGGCTCGGCTCGGAGGGCGGTTCTCAGCAGCGACAGCCGCGCCGGGCGCTGCCCGCGGTCCCCGGCCGGGCTCCGCTCCCCATCCCTCCGCCGCGATGGGTGGGCAGGGGTCGCTGCGGACCCAGCCCCTCGGTGGCCAGCAGCACCCCCTCGGTGGCCAGCAGCAGCCCCGCTGCCCGGGGGTGCCGCTCTCCGCCAGCCGCGTTCCCGGTGCTGCCGGGCGGGGAGCAGGATGGATGGATGGATGGATGGATGGATGGATAGATGGATGGATGGGCTGCCCGAGCGGGCAACGCTGCCAGGCAGCGAAAAATCCTCTTAAAGGGACCGACCCTATTTCCTCTCCCTGCCTGCCAGCAGGCCCTGAGCATCCCTAGCACACACGCCTGGGCTTTGCCAGCCCTGTCTCTGCACCCCACTGCCTGGTCCCATTCACACCCGGGACACAGCCCCCCGCAGCTCCCGCTGCTGTCACCTCAGCCCCAAACCCTCTGAGTGAGCTCAACACACCCTAAACCCACTCCTGTCCCCGATCAGCCCTGCACTGACCCCCGTGCAGCCACCTGGGTGAAACCAGGGCTGCAATGTCCTGGCAAAACCCACCCCAGGCATCCAGAGGTGGTGGGGTGACAACTGACCACAAAGGGTGTCGATAGGGGGATGGCCCCCCCAAGGGTTTATCCCCAGCACACACTCCCCTCTGCAGCTCATCCTGCAGGATCTGCCATTCCCCTGCACCTCCAGCATGCCTGGCTCCATCCTCACTGTTACTCACACCTCTCACCCACCACAGCACTTAAGCACGAAAGACATATGGAAATGAGTGGCACTAACAAGAGTATTAATTAAAAACCCATCTGTTGAGCCAAGGAGAGCTTCCCCCTCCCACAGCCAGCATTGTGCTGGGACGGAGCTCAGGGCAGGGGCTTCGCCCCTTGGAAGAGCAGGGTCCAGTCAGAGGAGACCATAGGGCAGGGCTGGGCCAGGGGAGGGCATGAGGAGGTAGCCACGGAGCCAAGCTCCACATGGAGGTCTCAAGAGCAAAAGGCACTTGGGATTCACCCAGGTCATTGTGCCTCCCATGCCCAGGGTGCTCCCCATGAGCAGGTCACAGCCCAGCCCCCTGCGTGCAGTGCCAAACAGCCCTGCTCCCCTGCAGGTGGGCACGAGGGGGGCCTGCGAGGGACCCCCTTGATGCTGAGCCCCTTCCTGCTCAGCTGCTTGAAGCTGGGCTGGGAGGTCCTGATCCCAGGCTGGTGGCCATGCAGCAACCAGAAACTGCTGCAGCATCCTGCTGTGGAGTCATTTCAAGGTGGAAGGAAGCAGGGATGGAGTCCAGTGCCAAGCCAGCCTTGGTGGGCAGTGCCATGGGCACATTCAGCATACATCTGGTCCCCAGCTAGGCCCTTCCTACACACTGTAGCTGTGTCCCCATGGTGGCTCACACACTTTCAGGATGGTGCCAGTGGCAGAGGGAGCCTGTCCTGGTTCTGTCATGGATGTTCAGGGCTCCAGGGACAGAGCAGACAGCAGAACCTCTGTGCATGATGGGAAAACCAGTGTGATTTCCTGGAAATATATTTTTAATTACCCATGGTGGTGCTGCTGATCATCCAGCTCCCCCAGCAGTGCCATCACATGAACTCCAGACCACCTTCTCCTTCCCTAGGGGAGTAAAAATTCTGGCTTTTCCATTGCTGCTTCATAGGGAGCCAGGGCAATCCTCAGGGAGCAGAAGACTGTTCCTGGCTGGAACCAAATGTCTCTTTGTGGCCCCGAGCTGCTGGGAGAGGAGCCCCTGGGGAAAAGAGCTCTCAGGGCAGGACCACAGACCTCCTGGAAGGAGCCCAGCAGTCAGGGTGTGGAGCAGCCCATGGGAAAGACTTTGCACCCAGGAACTGAAACCTTTCCCCCCAGTTATCTGTGCTGGCCCCAGAGCAGTTTCACCCACTTGATTCCTCAGCCCCGGCCAGGCTGCTCTGCCCATGGCACAGGCAGAGTGGGCAGATGCCACACTCCAGCTCTGCCTGAGGGCTGCAGCAAACACAGAGGGCACATCTGCCCCTTGCCTGTGTGCAGGGAATCCCTGGCATGAAGAAATCACAACCTGCATCACAGATGGGACAGATACTTCTGCACCAGGCACAGCCACACGTGCTACCTCCCCCAAAAAGGGGATGTGAGCCTCCTCCAGGGAGCAGCCGAGCAAAGAGACACCAGTATCCCCAAGTCCAGCTGCAGGAAACAGCCCCCAGCACCCCCTGCCCCTGGGATGAGAGTCCTGGGGTGGGGTCAGACAGGAAGGCAGCCCTGCAGGAGTGAATCCAGAACATCTTCTCTTCTCTCAGATGGCAGCCTTGGGACAGATGGAGCTTATGGAAGGAGCGTAGCAATGCAGACACGTGGTGAAGGGAAGCAGACATTCAGAGGGGAAACCTCTCTCAGCGTGGGGCCACAGCCCTGGCTGGCCCAGCTCTACCTGGAGGAACCTGAGGAGAGGGAAGGCAGCGGATTTTGAGCTGTTTGCACACCCAGGTGTCAGTGCCAACCCTTCCCACAGAGCAGTGCCCCGCAGGTGGGCTGACACCACCCGGGACTCACCGCAGGGCACGTGGCAGTCGCACTCACAGACATCACAGCGCTGGAACCAGCGGGCCCAGCCCGACTGCTTGGTGACACAGGACGAGATCTTGATGCAGCCACGGTTCAGGAAGGCCCCCAGGTGGGTCTGGGAGCTGCAGGATGATGAGCACGTCCCACTGATGTCCCACTCGCTGATCTCGATCCGACCCCGCAGGCAGATCCCTGTGGGAGCAAGAGCAGGGAACGGTCAGGGGGTGCCCATTGGGGGAGAGAGGGTCTGGGGGCACGGCTGCAGCCCTGCTCCCCACCCTGGCAGGGTGTGTCAGAGGGACCCCAGCTGTACTCACGGAGGCAGGTGGGCTTGGGGGTCCAGTGCCCGTCGGACTGGCAGGCGCTGGCGGGGTCCCCCAGCAGCAGGAACCCCGGGCGGCACCTGTAGCGCACCACGGAGCCCACCCACCAGTCATTCCCGTACACCACCGAGTTGAAATCCGCCTCGGGCCGCCCACAGTTCACTGGGAACAGCGAGGGTCCTGCCTGCCGCCACCCTGCCTGCACCACAGAGGTGCTCCCACACAGGGATGTGTCCTGCGTGGCCCCAGGACCAGCTGCCAGGGGGTCTCACACCATGTGTGTGTCTGGCACAAAACCTGCCCTGCAGCAGCCCCAGGGCCCCCACCCCGCTCTGGTTTTACCTCTGCAGAAGGACTTGTAGCCCACCCAGCAGCAGCTGCCATTCCCACACTGGCTCCTCTTCAGCTCCTTGTGCTTCCCCTTGCAGCCCCCCACACAGATGGGGGCTGTGCCAGACCAGTAGGTGTCCAGGTCTCCTGGTGCCACAGAGAGCGAGGCAGAGCTGGGCTGGGGGGTGAAGACCACCATTCCCACCAGCTCCCCAGCCCCCAGAGTCCCTCAGGGAGCCCACAAAGGCTCCTCTCAGCCCACCCCAACCCTCTCTGTGGTGAGTGCATCCCCTCACAGACCCCAGTCCTGTGCCAACCCTCAGCACGGGTGTGTGACAAAAGCCTTGCTCCTTACTGGGGAAGACTGGTCCAGCAGCTCTGGGGCACCCTGTCAGCCACTCATCCCCCAAACCCCCTGTTACCTTCTGGGTCCTCGCAGGAGACCAGCGTGGCCAGCACGGCGAGGAAGAGGAGGCTCAGTGCCATGGTGCACATCCCACCCTCCTCCCCTCGCCCCTCAAACCACAGACCCCCCTCTCTGCTTGCCCAGGAGAAAGTGAACTTGGTTTTCCATACACACACAGGACAGGGGATGTTGTAGGACATGGGGGAAGGGAGGAGACATTCCCTTTAATGCCAATCCTCTCCCCCAGCAGATAATCTCTGGCAGATTACCCTGCCTGGACCCGGAGTTTAAAGGGACAACTCCCAGGCACCACAGCCTCGCCTCCACTCCCAGCACTCCCAACTCAATCCAACATAATGCAGGCACAGCCATGGCTCTGGCACAATGTTGGAAAGAGGGCCAGGCTGGGAGTGCTGCGAATGCAAAGCTGGCACAGGGCCCTTCTCTCGAAGGTATCCTTGGCCCAGCTCTGCCAAGGACCAGGGAGGCAGGGGAGGGCTGGGTAATGGCTGGGTGTTGCATGCCAAGCCCAGGGATGCTCTAAGAGAACCCTCTGTCCTCCTGTGCTGTCAGGGCTGCTGGGACAGCCCCCTGCCTCCCCCTGAGCACCAGGAGCTCACTGCATGGCCTTGCCTGTGTTCCAGTGCCCCACACTCCTGGAGTTTTGGGGTGCAGGGGTGCACACTGCCCTTCCCACACGGATCCAGCCCCAGGACACCTTCAGGCAGCTCTGCCTTCATCCCTGCTCTGCGCCCAGCCTGTGGATGGCACCTGCACAGCTCACTGCCCCTCACCCAGGGCTGCTCATCACCCTGTCCCGAGGGCACAGCCACCAAACCACACCCAGTGGGTGCAACTAGAAAGTGAGCAGATGGCCAAGGGTTTAGGATAAAGGGATTTCCTCCACTGAACTGGAATTCCAACAGCTTTTGCTCAAGCTGCTTGAGAAAGAAGCAAGGAGAAAAAGTCAGTGTCCAGCAAAGTGCCTCCCCTTCTCCCTCTGGGCTCACCACCTCCATACACAGGGTAGTGAGGACCCAAGTGTCACCCCAGGGATGCCAAATTCTCACTGTCCTTGTCCAATCACTCGATAAAGGACAAACTGGCTCTGCTCACAAGGCCAGGCTACTCCCTGTATTCAAAAAACGCCAGAGCAGGCACAGACAGCCCTGGAGGAGGCAGCAAAAATCAAACACACAGCAAGAACAAAAGTGCCAGAGCTGAAGCTGGTGTTTCAGTGCCACCTCTGGGGACTTGGAGCAGCACAATCCAGTGCCAGCTGCATGGGCTCAGCAGATCCTGGCAGCTCCTCAGTGCCCACCTCCCACACTGCAGGCCCAAAGTATCCCTGTGTCATCCTCTCATCACGTCACAGCTGGCAGGGAACGGGCTCAAACACACACCACACACTGCTTGGCCTGGCAGCCTGAGCTTTATTTCTCTTGCCAAAGTACACTTTGCCCAACCAGGAGCCCAAACCCCAATGTGGGGAGGAAACCCAGGGAATGACAAAAGCAGGATGAAGCTCCCAATGTCCCAGTGCTGCAGTGGCCTGTAAGGGACAGCACCTCCAGCCCTCTCCTCCCAGAGACCAGCACTGGCTTATGGGGTCAGGGGTGCAAACACCACCACCAGCACCAGCTGAGCCAGCAAAGATGATGTGCAGGGAAGTGCTGATGAAGGCACGCCATTCCCTGGAGAAACCCTGGATGGGGCAGGACAGGCCTGCTAAGGGCAACACATCTCCCCAAGGAAGAGGCTTCAGCACCAGTGTCTGCTCCACACACCATCCAGCCTGGGCAGTCCTGGCTGAGGAAAAAGCTCAGCAAGGGACATCACCCGTGAGTTACCTGTGCCAGGCCTAGGCCAAGCCTCCTGGGAAGGCAGGACAGGCTTGCTAGTCCCCAGTTCCCAAAAGGAGCAGACAAACAGCTCTTCTCAGCTCAGATCACTTGATTCACAGATGAGAGACCTGTGCTTCCCCTCTCCCCATGCTGACCAGAACCAGCAGCCAGCGAGGCTGGGGCAGCACAGGAAGGAGTCAGCCAGCTGCAGGTAGGTGAAGACAAGCTCAGCCCTCTCCCCCACGCACTCCCCAACCTCCCCCCCCAAGCACACCCCACAGAGACCCAAATTTTCCTCACACAGAGAGGCCAGGGAGCAGCTCACACAATCTGGATGCCCAGTTCCTCTGCTGTCTTCTGCAGCCTGTCCATGACATTCTCCTCCAGCTCCACAGCCAGCCCTCCAGGAGCTGCCCCCTGCTCCTCTGGGGACGTGCTGGCCATGACATAATACACAGTCTCACTCTCCCCATGCTCATTGGTCCTGTTCACCACCCGGATGATGGGGCTGCTGGGCTCTTGTTCCAAGGACAATGCAGCTCCCTGGAAGGTGCTGGGCTGTGCTGGCTCAGGGCTGTCAGCAGAGCACGGGGCCGGGCACGGCTCAGAGCCCTTGTTCTCTTCTGCCAGGGGGGTGTCTGCTGGGGGCTCCAGGATGATGGCCTGCAGGTTGCCCTCGCCCTCAGGCAGCACCACACACTCGGCTGAGCCCTCCAGGGCCTCCCCACGCTTCTCTCTGTCCTTCAGCAGCTGCTCCGTGAGCTCCACACTCTCGTACCGCACCAGCTGCAGCCGCATGTAGCCGTCCTCGTGCTCCCTGTACCTGGGCACACACAGCAGGGCATGGGCACAGCCACTCCCAGGAGACAGGGAACAGCCAAGGAAGGGGGATTCTAGGTTTCAAAGCCCTGGACTGCATAGATAATACTGTGCAAGTAAGATAAAAAGCCTTCAGCCCCCACCGCTAAAACCACACCCATGTGGCAGCTTCTGAGCTTTGTGCCATGAGCCTCGATCACCTTCCCAGTCCCCAGGCCATCTCCTCCCACCACTCTGCGTCACTGGGAGCATTTCAAGTCCATCCTCTTTTCCCCTCCCAGCTTTCAGGCTCTGGAAACCCTCTGGAGTTTCCCAGAGAGGATGCAGCAGAGGCACCTGCTGAGAGGTTCATCTGCAGCAGCTCTCTCCAGCAGGGGACACCCAGACCTGGCCCCTGCCAAGCTCAGAAGTGCCCCACTAGAGGCACCACTGCTGCCCTTGCCCCAGATCTCTGACCCACTGCTGGAGCTGCCACCGAGCACTGCTCTGTCTGTGTGCCAGATCCCACTGAATGTTTACTGCCCAGTGCCTCCCAGACAGTGGGAAAAGGACCTTGAGCACATTACGAACATCAGAGCCCAAGCACTGCCAGGTCTCTGCTCCAGCAAGACACAGCTGTCCCCTGCCCTGGAGAGGAGGGAGTGAGGAGCTAAGGACAGGCAGTACCTGAAGCGAGGATGCCCCGAGGGCCACTTGAACTGGTGCTTCTTCCTGAGGTGGACAGTGAGGTTGTTCCCACGTGTGAAGCACTTGTCACACACATGGCACTTGTACCGGGGCTCGGAGTCACCCTGGGGGGCAGAGAGAGCGCTGTGAGCACCACAAACCTGCCTGCAGCATCAAACACGTGCATGGAGGGAGGAACCAGCTTCTCTGAGAAGGCTGGTGTGAGGCATCAGGAGGGATGCAAACCCTGCTGCCTCCCCACCTCGTGCACTTTCCGGTAGTGCAGTTTGATGGAGCAGAGGGACCGTGCAGAGAAGCTGCAGGCCTCGAACTCGCAGCGATATGCCGGCTCCTTGCTGTGCGTGTCCAGGTGCTTCCTCAGATCAATGAGGTTCTTGCAGCTGCAGGGAAATGGAAGGGAACAAGCTGTGGACACTGTAACATACACACACACACACACACACACAGGTGTCTCTGGGAAGAGGCAATGCCCTGGCCCTCACCTGTAGTCACAGTAGTCACACTTGAAGGGCCGCTCCTCGCTGTGCCGGAAGCGAATGTGATTGCGCAGGGAGGAGGGCAGGGGGCACGTCATGTCACACAGAGGGCACTTGTAGTGGTTCACTGTGCCAAAGACAGGGGCAAACGTGACCCCAAAGCAGGGGAGGGCACTCACTCCTCAGAGGCTCAGCTGGGAGGACGGGCCTTTACTCACCGTGGTTCCTCATGTGGTCCCGGAGCAGGCGCTCTGTGGCAAACCTCTTGGAGCAGTGGGAACACTGGAACCTCTGCTCTGGGACAGGGAGGAAGGGGAGGGGGTGGTGAGAAAGGAGACCAGAGCAGAGAGAGCAGCACAAAGAGCAGTGGGTGAGAAAGAGAGGCAGTTAGAGTGGAGCTGGAAGCCCTGCTCTGCAGGCAGAGACAGCACACATGGACTACAGAGCCAAAGAAAAAAACCCCAAAACAACATTTGCAAAGACCAGCCTGTCTGCCCTTGGCACGGCCTCCCAGTGCACAAACTGGGGAGCAACCACCATACACTGTCAGCACAGGATGTTCAACCAGCAAATCCCAGTGCTGCTGCCTTTGCCTTCAGCCCTGCAGGAGGAACAGGAGGACTCACTGCAGCAGCGTGAGCCCTGCCAGCCTCCAACCCTATCTCTGCAAGGACTCAGCCTCAAGTTCAGGTTGGACATCAGGAGGAATTTCTTCATGGCAGGGGTTGTTAAACACTGGAAGGGGCTGCCCAGGGAGGTGATGGAGTCCCAACCCTTGGAGGTGTCCCAGGAATGCCTGCATGTGGCACTCAATGCTCTGGGCTGGGTGCCAAGGTGGGCATTGTGTAGACAGTGGACAGGGTGACCTTGGGGGGCTTTTCCCAAACATCCCAGCCCCAGAACCACCCCCTGCCCCCTTCCTGTCCCCGGGGCTTACGGTCCAGGGCAGTCTGCCGGCGGATGTGGTCGAAGAACTTGGTGTTGTTGGCAAACATCCCCCCGCAGGTGGGACAGGCCACCACCTTCTCCTGCGTGTGGCTGCGCAGGTGCTCCCGCAGTTTGCAGCGTCCCTTGAAGGTGCAGTCACAGTCTGGGCAGAAACAGCACAATGAGACATCTCCCAGGTGGGCCATGAGGCACAGCCTGAGTGAGTATCTTCTGTTTTGGGCAGCAAAAATCCCACAGAGCAGGGGCACAGTGGGGGGAGATCACTGCTGTACCAGTGCCACGAGCTCCTCCTAATGCCTGTGAGCAGTTGAGGCAACTGCACAAACACAGAGGGAAATTACAGAAAAAACCCAAGCCCTAAAGTATAGAAAAAAAATAAACTCTTCTAGGTACTAATAAAAGTTCAGTGATTAGTGTTCAGCTGGATCCCCTGAAGCAAACTCTGCAGGACCTTTCACTGTCAGCTCAGAACCACACACACATGTATTTTTGGAGGTCTGACACCCTCCCAAGGAGCAGAGCGTTCTCCTGGGCCACATCTGCCACCCAGCCCCGTGCAAAGCTCTCCGGAAGGGCCCTGCCTCCACACACAAACCTTTCCAGCCACAGACCACCACGTGGTTCTCCTTCCCTGCTGCCTTGTACTCGGAGCAGAAGCTGTGATCCTCCACGTGCCTGTAGAACCACTCAGGGTTATCAAATGATCTCTGGAGGGAGAAAGGACACATAAAACAGAGTGAAGAGCTCAGCACAAGCTCAGGTGCTTCCACACAGGGCCCAGCAGGTTGGTGTGCAGGGGGGCGCAGGGCAGCAGCCCTCCCTCCCTCACCTCACAGTACTCCCACAGGCACAGGAAGTTCTCCTGGATCTCAGGGATGATGTTCCTGCTCTGGAAGTCCAGCTGGCAGTGGCTGACGTCCCCCTGGGCCTGCAGGGCCCGCAGCCCCCACTGCTTCAGCTTGGTGTGGTAGCAGTGGAAGTAGACGTGGCGCACGAGGTCGGAGGGGCTGTCTGGGGAGCAGAACCCACAGTCCTGCCACAGGCACGTGTACTCCTCTGCAACACACAGCACACCCACCCTTCAGCACAGCATCACCCAGGCTGGGAAAGGCCTCTGGGACCACTGAGCCCAGTGCTCGGGTGCGGAAACACCATGGGTGTTTTTCTGAGATCCCTGACTCGGTGCCTCCCTGCTTGCCTTGATGGGCTGAGCTCACACAGCCTTTGTCAGAGCACACATAGCCTTTGTCAGAGCACACACAGCCTTTGCTTGCTGCTGCTCTTTGTGTTTTTGATTTCCTCTGAAGGCAAAGAGTAAATTACACTTAAAAACGCAAGGCGGGTCACACAGCAGGCCAAATTAATCTCCAGGCCCACGCTGCGGACAGCACATGCGACAGACAGCACTGCTGTGCTCAGGGAGGGGAGGAAGAGGGCCAGAAGCCTTCTCTTCTCAGAGAATCGCAGAACAGGTTGGAAAAGAGCCCACCCTGTGCCTGATGCCCACCCTGTCCCCCAGCCAGAGCACTGAGTGCCACAGCCAGGCGTTCCTTGGACACCTCCAGGGCTGGGGCCTCCCAACCTCCCCGGGCAGCCCCTCCAGGGAAGCAATCCCTCCTGCTGTCCCCCCTGTCCCTGTCCCAGCCCGAGGCCGCCCCCTCCCCTCCCTTCCGCTCCTGCCCCTGTTCCCTGGGAGCACAGCCCGACCCCCCGACCCTCGCAGAGAGCCAGACGGTGCGCCCCGGCCCTCCCTGCGCAGCCGCTCACCCAGAGAGTCCAGCTCGTCGCGGTGCTCGGGGTGCAGGTGCTGCTGCAGGTGCTGCCCCACGTGCGCGCAGAACTCCTCCATGCCCGCGGCCACCAGCGCGCACTGCTGCCACTCGCACTGCAGCACCACGGCCCCCTTCCCCCCGCCGCGCCCGGGCGGCATGGCCGGACCCCCGCGGAGCCGCCCGGGGCTCCCGTGTGCGCCGAGGGGCGCGGCGGGACCCGCGGGGAGCGGGGCCGGAGCGGGGACAGCGCGGGCGGCACCCCCGACCCCGCCGCCCCTCCGCCCGCCTCTGCCGCGCGGGGGGCGCCGCGACCCGACGGACCGCGCCCGCTAGCCAATGGCGGCCGCCCGCCCGCGGCGCGCCGGCCAATCACAGCGCGGGGGCGGCGCGCGGCGGGGCGGGCCCGGCGGGGAGCGCAGCCCGCGCACAAAGGTTCCGGCGCGCTTTGGGTCCCCAGCAGGGGAGGGGGCGATCCCAAAAAATCCCCTCGGGATGAATTCTTGGTTGGGGTTTGGGAAAATTGGTATCCTTTGGGGCATCTGGACAGCGCTGTGGGGGTTTGGGTTGGCTCCCTGCCAAACCCAGATGCCGGCCCCCCCGCGGGGGGGGGGGGCGGGGCGGCGGGGGGGGCCTGCCGGGCCCGGCAGATCGCGGTGGGCGGGGCCAAGGCCCGAGTGGGCGGGGCGTGCCGGGCCCTGGACCGGGCCAATCAGCGCCTGCGGCTGCAGCAGGTGGGCGGGGCCAGGGCTGGGGGCGGGGCCTCGGGGGGTGGACTTTGTGAGGGGCGTGGCCTGCTTGTATTGGGGGCGTGGCTTTTTGTAAAAGGGGCGTGGTCTCAGTGTATTGGGGACGTCGCCTGGGGGATTGGGGGCGTGGCCGGGGGAATTGTGGGCGTGGCCTGATGGTATTGGGGGCGTGGTCTGTTTGGGGGTGTGGCCTGTTGGTTTG
>JAWWEW010000065.1:5140652-5231858 GCA_035583185.1 Anabacerthia variegaticeps
CTGTGGGGGTTTGGGTTGGCTCCCTGCCAAACCCAGATGCCGGCCACACAGATTTCCCCCCCCCCCCCCGAGAAAGAAGGGAAAAAAGTACCCAAAAACAATTGTAGTAAAACTATATATATGTGTGTGTCTGTGTGTATACATATATACACATATATACGTATATATGCATACATATATATACACATGCATATATATACATATATATATATACACGTATACATACATATATATTTTCACATATATTACAATTGTATACAATCAAACACTATGAATCTACAGAAAAAAGAACCTCAAACAAGTCCAAAAGGGAAAAGGGGGGGAAAGGGAAATGGGACAAAAATGGGTAAACCCAAACCAAACAGATACAGACACTCGTGAACTCAGGCAAAAGCTCAATAAGTAACTAATACAATAAATTCTCACCAAAACTCCCCTTAGAAGAAGCAGGTCCTTCCTCTTCACGCAGCTGGGATAACAGTTTCTCCGACAGACTTGTTGTGGTTCACCTTATGGCACAGGTTGCCCAGGGTCTCCCCATCCCTGGGAGAGTCCAAGGCTGGAACAACCTGGGATAGCGGAAGGGACTGGATGGGCTTTAAGGTCCCTTCCAACCCAAACCATCCTGAGCTGATTTCTGGTGCCTGCAGGACAATTCCTTGCCCAGATGGGAGCCCTCGCAGTGCAAACCCAGCCAGCACCACACAAACCCCACCAGCACCACACAAACCCCACCAGAGCTGGCAGATAACACAACCAATTCCCTTTGCTCGGCCCCCAGAGGATGGGCTGGAAGGACATTCTGAATTAAACAAACCTCCACTGGCTTTTACATCTGCTGTCCTGGGCTTGGTTTTGTGCCCCAAAAGAGAGGCATAGTTCTCAGAGTTTGCCTTGGCACGGGCAGATGCCTTGCTAAAACCAAGTGGGATTGTATGATTGTATGAATGTGATTGTATGATTGTACGATTGTATGATTGTATGAATGTATGTATGATTGTATGATTGTATGAATGTATGATTGTATGAATGTATGATTGCATGATTGTGTGATGGTATGAATGTATGATTGAATTTATGATTGTATGAATGTATGACTGTATGACTGTATGATTGTATGACTGTATGATTGTATGACTGTATGATTGTATGATTGAGGTGCCCCCAAACGTGCCATGCCACTACACAACTGCTTCTGTCATCCCATCACACACACAGTGACTCTGCCCTTGCTGTGAATGGGAAGCACGTGCCCAAACCCACAGTTACAAAGGAAACCTGGGTGTGATGCTTTTTGAAGTGAAAGCACGAGGTAAGAGGTGGATCTCACCTCAAAGAAGGCTGGCTGAGGTTTTGTTTCATCTGTTTGTTTGTTTTCTGCACGGTTGGTTTGTTTGCAGTGTGATTCCTTTGCAACCAGCACAGAAAACACCTGGACTGCCTGGACAGTACAAAGCCTGAATGGGGCTGGGGTTTAACATGTGTATCCCCAGCAAAGTAGACAAATATTCATCCCCAGGAGACAAAACTCCCCGGGCAGAGCTCCAGGTGGCAAAGCAAGCAGAGACAACCCCCTTCTGTGCCACTTCACATCTGCCCACATTTCCCTGACCCACCTGGAGATTCCTGTCCCTTCTGTCACCTCTCAGCCAAATCCTGGACACCTGCAGGGACCAGGAAGGGGTGGAAAAGAATGGATGGGCCATAATAACAGTTGCATTTATAGATAAAAGGGTTTTACACATGTGGTGAAAGGCTCTACATAGGAGCTCGAACCTTCCATGATTGTGTGATGTCTTGTTGGTCCTGCAAGGTAAGAATATTGGGAATTATTCAGGATATTACTTCAGCTCTACCTTGATGACACAGACACAGCCTTTCCCAGCTGCTGCTCTTTGTATGTTTTATTCCCTCTGAAGGAAAAGAGTGATCACACTTAAAAACCCCCAGCAAGGCACGCCACATGGCAGGCCAAATTAATCTGGCCAGTGCTGGGGGAAGCACATGGAATTGCAGGGAGGGAGGGATCTTCCCTAATGGCCCCACGAGCTGGCAGCAGACTCCACAAGGAGAGATATTGAATTAGGAGGAACATGCTGGTGCCAGCCTTGCCCTGCTCCTGCGAGATGAGCACGGAAATGCTGCACATCAGCCCTCCCTGCTTGTACCCAAACCACTCCTGAGATCATCTGCCCCAGCACAGCCTGCACTGCACTGACAGGGAGATGTTTCAGAAGTAGGATGTGTGTTGCAGTGATTAAAGAAGAGTTTAAAGGCTTAGCTCTGCCCCTTGGTTCAGGTATTGCACAAACAGCTACCCACAGAGGAATGGCTGTAGCTTTCCCAGCAGTGGTGTAAAACAGCTCCTTTCCTGGCTGCTCTTCCCTCTCCTGGTGCTTCCCTGGAGCACAAAGTGACCCTTCAGAAAGGGGACACCTGGCCCCATAAAGGGGAGCCAAACCCAGGGGTTGCTGGTGGATGCTCCTGCTGGTCCCACAAACATTCCATCCCTCCTCCCTGCAGGTGCCTGTGGATTCCAGGCAGAGCCTCCTGGGTTCCCAGTGTCCAAAACACAGTTTTAATTCTGCAAAGCACAAACTAGACTGTGGGGTCCCAGAGAGACAAAATTACTGACCAAAGAAGGTCTGCTCTGTGTGTCTTCAACAGCCCGTGGGTGTCTCCCCCTCACACAGGAGAAGATCCTCGTGTTCCAAGCCTTGTTTTTCCAGCCACATCCTCCACCTGTAAGGAAATGGCTCATCCTGCAGGACTTACCAGCCTTTCACTTTAACCCAAGGTTTTTCTGTCCCTAAACCTCGGGTTTCATCCATGAAACATCAGGTGAGGCAGGAAGGAGCCTCTTTGGGAAGGATCCACACTGTCCATGCAAATTGGAGCGAAACACAGATCCAGGCATTTGCATTTAAGCAAATCCCAAGTGAGGTATCGTGGAGACATCCCTGAATTGGAGAAAACACATTTCCCCCAGGCTCAGCTGGAAGTTTACCAGGGAATATGAGCAGAGGCTTCACAGCCCTGGGAAGCTCATGACAGACACAGCCCTTCTCCAAAGTCCTGCAGGATCCAAGAGCTGGGACTTGTCAGCAGCAGCAACAATGGAAACAGGTGAGTTCCAGCACCTTGGCTTTTCACAAGATGCATCCTCATGGAATTACCAGGGAAAGAACATTCTGTGCTGTTCTGGGGGTTATATTAAAAAAAAAAATAATCAGAAAGAATTGTCTAAAATCAGCATGTGGCATCTTGAGTGTCTGAAGAATTTAATGGTATCAATTAGCATGTTCTGCCTTCTCTAGGGTGACTTTATATTCCTTCACAGTGCAATGTTTTTCAAAAGGCTGTTAGATCAAAGTGATGTGAAATATGATTCAATTTGCTTGAAAATTATATAAACTCAGGCCTAAATTAGCATTTTCTTTCCACAATGCTGCCAATAGCAGAGTTATCTGAAGTTTTAATAGCTCAGCATCAGCTGCTGCTGAATAATTCACTGAAAGCAACAGGTTTAGTAGTGTGAGGCTGGGCTGAAAACTTACAAATGGGGCTAGAGGACTGAGCCATTGCATTGCATTGCTTAATTAAAACAATTTGGGCAGAAAAAGCCCAGGAGGCAGAGTTTTCCTTGGGCTGTGGGAAAGATCTGGTCTCAGTGTGTAGATTCCTCTCAGCTGTAAGAATTGATATCCATTTTTGGCCACTTCTGTCCCCAGGGACTCACTGGTTGATGTGAGACTTGGAGTCCACCCCTGTCTTTGGGGCACCATTCCTTGAACTGCTCACCTTCTTCCCAGTCTTGGCTGAAGTCTCTGGTTAGCACTCAAAACCCCAAAACCAAGTAGTAATTGCCCAAAATTGCAATTTCTACTGCCCAACAGACAGAATTTGGAGTAACCCCAAGCCAGCACTGAGTTTGTGTTGTTTAACCCCTCTCCCCTTCCCTTTCTAACCTCTAGCTGGGTGTGTGTGCACCTGGGGACACAATGTCACAGGAACGAGAGTCAAATGGCATACCCTGAAAAGCAGAAGGGCCAAATGATAAATTTTGGAGATCAAACCCTTCAGCTGTGGAATGGCAGATTGTGTTCCCTCAGGAGAACGTGGCTGTGTGTTTTCCAAGGGATTAACTTCAAAGTTAAGGGTTGTTTTTTTCCAGAAGATTTCAACAAAAGCCAATATGGAAACTCCTCCCTGGCCCCACAGGTGTGAGCTCTGTGTTCAGGCACAGCCTGCCACGATAAAAGAGCTGTCCCTGCTATTGTTACCTCACAGCTCCCCACCCTCACTTGTGCCAAAAATGCTGCTCACAGCATCCCACAAAACATTATCCAGGCAGAGGAAGGGGACAGATGCCTCATGCCAAAGTCACACAGACCCTATTTCAGGCTGTGCTGTATTCCAGGTGGGGCCAAAAAATGGAGCCAGACCCCCCAGCAGCCTCGGGGGTGACATGGCAGAGACATTTCACCCACTTGTGCCTTCCTGAATAACCTGGATAAAACAGACCCCGCAGTTGTATTTGCTGTGAGGACAAAGCAGGCTGAGCAGGCAGCTCCTTTTTCTTTCTGTGATCCACATCAGTGTTCAGAGGAGCCACTGCAGCCATCCCAGGGTGTTTTCACCTTTGCTGCACTGAGATCAGAGCTGTCAGAGGGATACAGCATCCTGCTGAAACCAAAGGGTTAAAGAAGCCTTTGCTGACTCAGAAGGGAAATGTAGGACCCCCTAGAACTGCCTTTGGGAAAACACAAGCCAAAAACCATCAGGCAGCCACATCAGGCACAGAGGGATCTGCATGAAACCCGTGTGGCACCCAGTGTAGAAACACAGGGTAGGGCACCTCAGTCTTTCTCTGCACATGAGCAGCTCTCACTGCTGGGCTCCAAAGAGATGATTTTGTATTAATAACTGCAGGTTTTCCTTCCTAACTTGCTTGACAGATGTGATGGATTTCCTTCTTGTGGAACAACCCCTTGCAGCTGCCCTGAGCTCCCACTGAACCCTAATGCTCCTTTCAATCCCTCTGTCCCCACAGATTTTGGCAAGCGGGTGTACCAAGGCGTGAGAGTGAAACACACAGTCAAAGACCTTCTGGCTGAGAAACGGTCCAGGCAGAGCAGTGGCTCCCACTTCAGTGTAAGTCACTCCCCCCACCCCTTTTTTTCCACCCAAAAAAGTCATGTCATCAATCCTCTGCTTTAAAGAGCCTTTATATGGAGTTCAGGGCACTTCCAATATCAACAGAGAGTAGCAAAAACATTTGCAACACCAGTGCTTGCCCCAAAACATCACTGATGGCTCCTCGAGTTCTTACATCAGTGAACTAATGCCTAAGAGCCCTTTTTTTTTTTCCTTTCTTTTTTAAGCATATCAGTAATGTTAAATTTCTCATTCCTGTCACTGCCTGCACATGACACCTTTCCAAGTCAACTTCCTTTTTTCAGGAGCAACACTTGAACAAGTCAGTGCCACAAAAATAGATGTTCTTCCCCGAATGTAGTGCTCCTTCCAGCTCCTCCCTGGCACACCAGAGTGCCAGGGGAGATGCAGTGATGTTATGGGCTGGAAAGAGGCCAAGCAGCAGTTTGTAAGAGATGATTTCTTCCTAAAGTGGTTCTATGGCAACAGGAAACCTAAGTCAGGTTCTAGTACACTACATTGTTTTTTTCTCAACCACCAGCCAGCAAAGCAATTGAAGAGGACACAATATTGCAGTGCCAGCACGTGGCATCCAGTGGCACAATAAACCATTCCCTGTGTGCTCCCAAGACTCACCTTGAATGAGCAGCAGCTCCTCACTTCCATTCCCTGGGAGCAATGGGACACTGACACAGAAGGAGGTGCAGTCAAGCTGTTGAAACTGTGTCCTGGAAGGAAGGAGGGAGAGCACAAACCCAGGTTACTGGCAGCAGAAGACATATATTAGGAGTTTTAGTGCTCTTTTCCTCACAAGACATTTGCCTCGGGCTTTTTGCCTTCAGCAAAATGAAGAAACCTCAAAGGGATTTGCAAGTCCAAAACACTTGCATGTATTTTTCTTGCTGTGACTTCCACGCACATTAAATCTGTGCAGCAAAAGAGGCAGAGAACCAGGGCTGGGCATTACCAAACACAGCCAGATCCAGCCACAGAGATGCTCACAGCCTTCAGGTGCTGCAGAAAGGCAGGAGACCCCCTGAGCCACGACAGTCACTGGCAAAGACATGCCCCCACCAGGTAGATATTTAGGAACCCTGCTTTGTGGAGCAGCAGGAAGCAACTGCTCTGTTTGCACTCAGGGAGAAAACAGCTCCTGGTTGATGATATCATGCTTTACCTGCTCCATTTCTGGAGGCAGCAGCTTCAACAGCTGCAATGAAAAGCCTTAGGAACTGTAAAACACTCGCTGCTCGCTTTATTGCCCTTGGCTTTGTGTTCCAAAGCTTAGCAGTTGCGTGTCTATCTAATGCAAAATCAGGCCTGGTGCTAATTCCCAAGGAGAGACAAAAAATTATTGTGCAGGGCAAACATCCGTATTTGCTCGAACATATCATGAAAAGAGCAGCTGTAAGTGCAGATCTGTTTGTCTGGCAGAATAAAACCCCGAATCAAAGCAAGTGGCAGATCACTGAGCACCCCTTTGTGTATTTATGATGCTGTGTAATTTAGCTGCATCTTTTGTTTGAGCGTGATCTTTGCTCCCAAAAGGATCACTCCACTCAGCTCCCATCTTTTCTCAGAGTGGAAATGGAGGGGTGCACAGGGAAAGCACTGCAATCCTCTGCTTTAAGGGGCATCTGTGCTGAGTGCCCAGCAGCTCTCAGGGGCCAAGGACAGACCACCCAGCAAACCAACAAGCTGCCCTGCCCACACTGAGCTTGGCTTTTAATGTGAATTTTCATTGCTTCAGCTGCTGTTCTACAAACTGGGCCCAGACAGGGGATGCACTGAAGCCAAAGCATTGCCAAAGGGTACCATAAGTCCCCTTTGCAGGACCAGGTTGTTATTGTGACCTGGGTCCTTACACTGAGCCCACCCAAGGCTGCCTTGTGGGTGGGTCACAAGGCATTGAAGCCACCCAGCTCTCTGGAGTGTGTCCAGCCAGGATCTCTGCCTGGCCATGTGCAAGGCAGGCTGAGACACCCAGCTTATGAACAGCTCAGCCTGCTGTGGGGCCCGGGGGATGCTGAACAGACACACTGATGGGCTGCAGAGGATCCAGCCTCCCCAGTCCCACAGAAGGGAAGCAACTCAGGGAGGAAATGAACTAATGGGTTTCAATTAAGGCGAGCCTTTCATCGCCTGATAAGGAGCGAGGACGGGAATAAAATGCAGGTCTCTGCAAGCACATGGGTGCCTGCCCTGATGAAGCCCCAATGGGCAGCAGCAGAGGCTTTTGCAGCTGAATTAAGGCAGTAAAGCCCTGGCAGCTCTGTGACCCCCCATCACTGGTGTGGGCACTGCAGTCTTGCCTGGCACACACAGCCAGGTAGTTTCTGTGGTTGTTAAACAGAAGGGATCAAAGATTAACTCCGATGCACTGATAACTGGAAATGGTCCATGCTAGAGGTTGGCAGCTGTGCCCAGGGACCCTCCAGCTCTCATCACTGCAGCTCTTGGTCCTTCAGGCAGCATCTCTGCCACCTGCACCTCCCAACACAACCTTTTCCTCTAGAAATGGTGTGGATGCTGAGAGAGGGGTGTCTGCAGAGGCCAGAGTTGCATGTACAGGCTTTAGCTTTGCAGGACAGCGCATGCACCACCAGACAAAATCCTCCCTGAGGTCTGCAGCCAAAAAGGGTCCAGCTGGAGACAGGAGCAAGCCCTGACCCTGGGACACAAACACTCCTCTTCATCCACAAGCCAAGGGGCTCCTTCCTGACCCCTCCTGTCAGCTCTGCAGCCCGTGTAACCTGTGCAGGCTCACAGCTCATTTTCATGACGGAGCAGGGAGCAGCTGCAAACCTCCCTCAGCAGCAAAAGGAAGTCCCAGCACTGGCAAATTTAATTCAAATCTAAACCTCTAAATTTGGTTGCTTGCTATGGCAGGAACCTCCTGTTTGCACTATGCAAACTGAAAATAGCCTGCCACCAGCAGTGGCCAGGGGACAGCACGGGGATCAGATGAAATAAATGCAGCCACGGGCTTCTGGAGGTCCCAAACCAGAACTCAGTGAAGCCTCAGGTATGAGCTTTGCTCCAGAGCAGCAGATGCCTCTGCCTTTGTGAGCACCGAGGTCACTTGAGGCTAATTCTCCATTACCTGGGGACCAAGAGGAGATTATGATGACCAGGATTGCTGTAGGACCCAAGAAGGAACTAGAAACAACTGCCTTTACACACAGAGCCTGAGGGTCCAGGTGAAGCAGCACAGGTGAGCTGAGCTGGAACATGGGCAGTGCAGAATCTGCCCATTCCCACCAGTCAAGGGCTCAAATACCAGTTTACTGAGAAGTGTTCTGTGCCAACACCGAAAAGACTGCTCAGCATTCTGCCTGCATTAAAGGACTCTGCAGTACATGAGAAAGGAGCCAGTTATCTTGATACTTCTCCTGTTATCAGCTCTACACAAGACCTTCAAAATCTCTTCTTAGCCTACATCTGCTAATACCCCAGAGGCCCCAGGCTTGAAATCATGTAGTTAAGCTCTTCACAGCACCAAGGCTCAAACAGTGCATCTGAGTTATGCCAACATCCTCCAAACTATGTGCTCAAAGAGCCACTCTGCTTTGAAAAGGCAACTTTTTTAACATACCTTTATCTTTTGCAGGGCAGCACCAGCACACCACAGTCACCATTTGTCCAAATGCCAGGTGAGGTTTTCCTCCACTGATAAATCCCTTCCATGCAGGTTGGATGGTTGACACAGCCTTGTTTGTTCTCCTCCAAAGGACAGGAATAAGCAGAGGAGCCCTGGAGCAGGGCCACCCCTCAGAGAGAGCCCAGGAGGAAAGTAATTAAAAGAGTCAAAACAGGAACAGCAATAATCTTGTATAAAATTCCCAAAGAGAGGAAAGAGAAGTAATTAAAGCAGTTCCCACCTCTTTTGGTAGAGAAGCCACACAGAATCCCTTCTTTTCCTTCTGCATCTTCCAGTTTTCCCTGGAGCAGAAGAGAGGGAGTACAAAACCAGGAGCTGACCTGTTTTGTCCCTTAAGCTCTTGGGCTGGGAAAGGGGAGTGAGGCTGGAACCTCCTCCCCAAGGGCTGTAGCAGAACAAGGAGGAATCAGAGGCTGACAAAACCAGCCTCAATGCCCCTATTTAAAAGGAGGCCTCCTATTTCAAGCCTCCCAGAACACATTTGGTTTGCCACAGATGGAGGTCACGGGCTGGATCAGGGCAGGCTGGGGTGTTAGAAGCACTTGGGCTCACACGCCCCTTTCAAGACAGGATTGATTCTTGCCCTGGGTGATGCTGGAGAGAAAAGGGCTCAGTCTGCACCCCCAGAGGGGTCCATGGCTCTGTGGCTCCCAGGTGCTGCTGTCACAGCTTCCCTTTAGCCAGCCTTTTCTCTGCCCACCCCAGGCTCGCCCCCCAACGCTGGTTACTACGGTGTCAGGAGACCCTTCACAGCTGAGCTGGATTTCCACAACACAAAGCAGTTTGCCAGTGATGTCTACTCGTCCCCTCTGGGGTCCAAGCCCTTCTCCTGTGATTCCTCTGCCTCTCAGGGCTACCCAGCACTCCTGGACCCGTATCTCACCGACCAGCATGGGGATTACCGTGCTCCCCCTCTCACAGCCGGCACCAGCTCCTTCTTCAGCCCTTCTGCTGTGCCCCCTCTCCTGCCATCCTTCCCCAGTGACACGGGACACTTCCTACTAGTGAGTGAGTCTGTGGTTCTGTCACCCAAGGAGGGATCACCCGATTTAACTCCGGAGTTAACTCAGGGGGGCTCATATGAGAAGGATGTGGCTGGTACAGGAGGCAGCACAGCAGAGCCCACAGCAGGTGGGGCAGGGCTCTGGGGGAAGGCTTTTTCCCTTTGCTCCCATCTAATTCTCCCTTCTTCCTGTTGAAGGCCAGCTACTAAACTAACAACCTTCCCTGCTGCCCAAATCAACTACTCCATTAAGCTCCTTAAGGTTCTAGAAACATCCTCTGGTACCTCCAGGCTGTTGCCTATCCCCATCCCTGCTGCTTCCCAGGAGCCAGCTCCTGTCGCACCCCCAGGACAGAACTCCTGGACCCCGTAGGATCAGGGCGAGTCAGTCCCACAGGGATCCTATTCCAGGGCTTGCCCACTATGGACATGGTGGATGTTTCCTTTCAAATATTGCTCCAGAGCAATAGAAACCCTTGTGGAACAGGCTCCCCAGGGAAGTGGTCACAGCCCCAAGGCTGCCAGAGCTCAAGGAGCATTTGGATGATCTTCTGGGGCACAGGATGTGACTTTTGGGGAGAGTCCTGTGCAGGGCTAAGGGTTGGGCTCAATGATCCTTGTGGGTCCCTTCCAACCAAGCACATAATGGGATTCTGAGTGTTCCCAGCTGGGCTCCTGGGGTAGAAACACCATTACCTCCAGGACAAGCTTTTTTTCTTAAGGGTCTTTCTTGCCTTCTCTCCCTGCTCCCTGTAGAGAGAGCCCTGGGAGCAGAGCTGTCCTGACAGCCTCAGCCAGTCGGACGGTGTGTGCTCAGACCCTCTGCAAGCGCTGCCTTCTGGCTCCAGCTGCCTCTCCTCGCCTGACCCTGGAGCTGCCTCCCCTGTCCGGGGCTCAGGTTGGACCCCAGCCATCCCTGGAGCCCAGCCCTACCCTCTGCACCCTCTGGAAGATGCCCACTACTCCCCCATCTCACCCTATGCCTTCTCATCGTTCACGGCCATGGGCAACGAGCTGCCCTCCAGGATGAGCCACCTCTGCCCAGAGCAGTCCCAGGAGACACCACACCTCCACGAGAGCCCTGCCTGGGCAAAAGAGGATGGAAGTGCCCTCTGGGGGACTTATGAAACCCGGAGAACTTACTGATGAGAGAGGAGAGCTGGCAGAAAAAGAAAAATGGACCATTCTTGAAGGAAATTAATTGTTTGTCCGCTCTTTTCTAAAGCTGGTGCTTCAAACAGAGGGTGTGATGCTTTGTGCTCTGTTCAGAAATACAATCACTTGGAAATACCACATTGAGCTTATAGTGGTGCCTTCTAGTGCCTTATGAAAGTCATTGCTCACAGTCCCACTGTGCTGCAAGTAAAATACACAGCCTGAAAAATATCTGCACCTTATGGGCCTTTCCTGCAAGCAAGGACTTCAGGCACTCACTCCCTAGAGGGCTTTTCCAACCTTAAGGATGCAATGGCTCTGTAGGGTGTTGGCCTCACCATCCCTCCCACCTGCAATGCACAAAGCTCACCCTCCCCAACACCCCTTTTGCCCTCAGGAAGCCAGAGCTGTTCCCTCCTTGCCTGCACCAGACCCACACATGGCTGGTGCCCATGGCAGGGGGGCAGGCTGCTCCCAGCGCCCAGGTGGGCTGCCACTGGGGACAGGGCTGGTCTCCAGTCCCGGGGCCAGCCCTGGTCCCGTGGCCACTAGAGGTAGCTCTGCACACGCAAACACACCCAGGAGCCCTGTGGAACCCTCACAGACCTAGTGGATCCCGACTGCTCCGTCCCTGGAAGGGGCCACCCCATGGGCCCCATCTCTTCCCCAGCCTGGCACCCACAGCAGCAGCGACAAAAGCCTCTCTGAGGACGAACAGGAGCATTCCAGCACCTTGGAATACGTAGTGATGAGATGCCTTAAAGCTCTCCTTGCCTTATCTCCCCAAATCCTTGGGCTGATGGGGTATTTGGAGCCTTCACAGCACCTTGCAGGGATCCTAAATGTCACTGGGGACACAGGATGGGGCTCAGAGCATCACTCCATGCCATGCTGCCTGCAGGCACCTCTCTGTGGGGAACGTGGACACTGGTGGGGACACCAGACCCCTGTAAGCAACACTGCAGAGAGCTGTGCCCAGGACTGAGGAGCCCCAGCTCAGGCAGAGACCGGTGGCCACCCTGGAGCCCCCAGCCCCAGTCCTGGCTAGGCTGGGGTCCCTCTTGATGCTTCCTGATTCCCCAGCCTTGTTCAGACCTGTGTGGAAAGGTCTGGACTTCTGAATTTGAGGCTCCCTGTGCCTCAAATGTCCCCTCTGCTCATGCTGTCAGCTGTGCCCTTCTTTCTGCTGCTCAGACCCTGGAGAAACAGGGGAAGCTCAGCCAAGGGGAAGAGCCAGCAGGCAGGGCTCCTCCACTCACAAGGGGCAAGGCGAGCCCAGTTACTCCCAGTTTGGTCTGTGGGCACCACAGGCTCTCCTGAGCATCCTGGGGTGGCATCTGCTCAGCCAGAGATGCTTCCCTGACCACGGACCAGCACATGCCAAGGAGCTCCAGAGCTTCTCAGGGTGTGCCCAGGTCTTCTTGCCCCACGTCCAGCCCTTGTGCCCCCAAACCTGAGTCCTGCATGAGCCCACAGCCCTGTTCCACACCTCAGCTGGCACCACTGCCAGGCTGAACTTCAGTGACTATCACTTATCTCAGCTGTTCCTTCCTCCCTGCATGGACAGGGACACCAGGCCACTCTGGCTGCATTGCCATCAGGCTCTGAGGGAAAGAAGAAGGGACAGAAGGTTTTTGAGCTGTCTTGGAAGTGTTTGACCCACTCCAGCCTTCAGCTTTTAACCAAGACAGAGTCTCTGAGAGCCTGGAAATGCTCCCAAACCCAGGCCAGCAGCTTCATTGGGAGGCAGCCCCAAAAATGGAAGGGCTCCAGGTCCCAAACTGCTCAGAGAGGGCAATGTCCTCCCCTGTGACCCCTCTCTGCAGCCCCCCAGCACAGCACCCTCCTTTTGCTGCATGGCAGGTGGGCAGAGGGCTCCACTCCAGAGGGGATTATGTCCCTGCAGAGCCTTCCTGAGCAAGGCTTGGCCTACCAGAGCTTGCATTTCAGTGCAAGAACAGCCTCTCTGCCGTGATCACTCCCCACAGAACTCAAGTGTATTTGCTCAGCTTAAAGGAGAAGGAAAGACTGGGCTGTGACAACAGCCGAGCTGAGCTGCTGGTAGATCATTAACAGCCTGGCCTGCTCCCTGCCTCAGCCAGAGATCCCCCGAGCACTGCAGAGGCTGAGAGCCCCAGGGAAAAGCTCAAAGGCAACCTAAAAACCCCACCAGTATGGTATGGTTTATCCCAAAAGCCTGTCATCCTGCCCACACTGACCCCCAGCAGCTGCAGCTCACAGGGCAGGCCAGTGCTGGGGCGTGGAAAAGAGAGAGGCCCATCTGCAAAAGCAGAGTCTGAATTAGGGAAAAACACAAATAAACTCCTCTGTGAGCCCAGCATGTGGGCAGAGGGAGGGAGTGCTGTGGCAAGAAGTGGGGTGCAAGCACCTTCAGCTACCTGGGGACCCAGGGCAGCCTCTTTGTTACGCCCCACCCACCCCACTGCCATTTTGGCCCCAAACCCTTAGTATTTGGCTTTAAAATGTGGAAAAATGGGCAAAAAGCAACTCAGTCCCTTGCAGAGTCCTCTCTGCAGGTAGCAAATGAAATATGAGAGGGCTGGAGCCCAGCCTGTGCATCTGAGGGGAAAACACTGAGCCGGTTTTGAGGCATCTGCTTCATTCTGGGAAAGATGGATAAAACCCTGCAAATGTCCCGAAAGCAAAGGGTGGGGAGGGTGGCCCCACCAAATCTTATTCCCCCAGACCCTCTGCTAGATGGGGATGTGCTCAGTTTCACAAAAAGATAGCCCATTTTGTGGAGCCTTTGAATATTCAAATTGAAAGTATCGCGCAATCATTGATTGTCAAATCATTGGTTTCTAGAGGTTTTAAATACTTGGCATTAGGAGAGAAAAACTCAAACTTATACCCGTAGGGATAAAACAATAATATTGTCGGGATCCACCTGCCACTGCCGCCGGGCAAGCGGGTCCCTTCACCCCCCAAATTTCCAGCCTGTCTGCTCTTGCCCCCGTGGCCAGCTGTGGGGCCGGGGCCGTGGCCACCCAGCTGTCGCACCGGGCACCCCTGGCGGCTCTGCCCGCTCCAGCGCACCATGTCGGGTAAGCCCCGCTCCGTCCGCCCCGCCGCGCCCCCGACACCCCCTTTTTGGGGCTCTTTCGGGATTCGCCGGGGTCACTCCGCGAGCGAGCCGGGCGAGCCTGCCCTGCCAAGGCAGGAGGAAGCGGGGGAGGGCGGGGAGGAGGGAGGGAGGAGGCAGGGGAAGGATCGGGGCTGCCAGCGCTGCGGGACGGGCACGGCGGGCAGAGCCGTCGGGGGAGCCCCGGCTCGCACATCGCCCACCGCCCACTGCCCATATCCCACTGCCTATAGCCCATATCCCACTGCCCACTGCCCACTGCCCATATCCCACTGCCTATAGCCCATATCCCACTCCCCATCGCCCACTGCCCACTGCCCGTCGCCCGCCACCCATCGCCCATAGCCCATCGCCCATTGCCCGACAGCGCTGCCGCCGCGATCCCCGCGGGGCGGAGGGAGAGCAAAACCCGCATCTCTGTGTGCCCTCCCCGCACGCTGCTCCTGGAGCCCCCAGCCCCAACTCCCAGCCTGTCCTTGTCGCCCTGATCCTGATTCCCCGCCTGCCCTGACCACCCTGTGCCCACCCTTGACACTCTGCCCTATCATCCCCGGCTCCATCACCCTGTTCTCTGACCCCCAGTCCCATCACTCTGTTCTCTGACCCCCAGCCCCATCACCCTGTTCTCTGACCCCCAGCCCCATCACCCTGTTTCCTGACCTCCAGCCCCATCACCCTTCTCCCTCACCTCCAGCCCCATCACCCTTCTCCCTCACCCCCAGCCCACACTCACCACTCTGCCCCTTAATCCCAAACCCACCCTCACCACCCTGCCCCTTTACCCCAAGTCCATCCCATCTCCCAGGCTGTCCTTGTCACCCTGCTCCTGATTCCCCACCTGCCCTGACCACCCTGTGCCCATCCTCACCTTAACCCCCAGCCCTATCACCCTTCTCCCTGACCCTCAACCCCATCACCCTGCCCCTTGACCCCAAGCCCACTCTCACCACCCTGCTCCCTGGCCCCATCACCCTGTTCTCTGCCCCCCAGCCCACCTTCACCACCCTGCCCCTTCCATCCCCAGCCTGCCCAGTGCCACAGAGCTGCCCATGGCCCTGCTCAGGATGCTTCACCTGCAGGCAGGTGCCTCGGGGTGCCAGAAAACCAAGATCTTCGGGGAGCAATGCTCTGCCATGGGAGCTGGGGGTGGGGGCTGCCCGACAGAGCCCCTGGGGGATAGGTGTGCCCACACCTCACCTGCTGCTTTGTCTTTAGGTTGCCCAGAGTGTAGCCTGAACTCTGTCCAGCTGCCCGTGCTAAGAGGCAGTAGGCATCATGAGCTCAAACTTGCAGAAGGGGCTGCTGTCTCAGGGCCCTCTCTGGCTATAAGGAGGCCTGGTATCTCCATAAATTCAGCCTTTCCCTCCCCTCCTTTCCCCCATTTTCTCTTTGTCGAATACAAACAAACCATCAAAATACGAGGTGAATAATCCCCAGCTGAGCAGAGCCCAGCAAACTGCCCTGGAGGCTCAGCCTGTCACCTCCCCAGAGGGACCCGTGTGCCTGTCACAGCTTGTCCTCAAGCAGAGCACCACGGGGACACTGGGAGGGCTGGGCAGGACCCTGTACATCCATCAGCATTGGGAGAGGTTGTGGCAGAAGGGGACAGTGCCTGCAGTGTGGGATTTCCTGGGCATGTGGGCAGAACCCGCAAATGCAGCCCCGTCCTCTTGCCAGGATCTCTTGGAACTTTGCAGCTGGTGACTGCCTTGCAGAGGGTGTTGTTCCACGTCCAGAGGTGGCACTGGAAGGCCAGGTTTACCTCTGGCACTCTTCTTCCCTGCCGTGGGTTTATTTTTGGTTGCCTCCTTCAGGGCTGTCTGCTGCCTGCTCTGGCATTTTTGGGTACAGAGAATGGCCTGGGCTCATTGTCCTTTGTCATGTGATTTGGATTAAAACAGCAGCAGAAAGTTAGGACAGAAACATCTGCCAGAGGCTTTAAGGATTTTACCAGGAGTACAACAAGTGAAAGTGATTTTTCAGAATAACTAAATTCTTTGCCATTTCCTGTACTAAAAATCCCTCATCAGGTAGTGCCTGGTGATTGCTGAGTGGTTTTGGCTGGATTAAAGACATCCTAAATGCTTGTTTGAAGTAAATGGGAGTTGTACGTGGCCAAAGTAAAGAGATAATCTAGGCTTTGCAAGATGTGGTTCATGAAAGCAATCATTTTATTTGTGTTTTGTTCAGCTCTCTGAATAGCCACCCACATATTTCCATTGTTTTATTCCTAGTCCTCATCTGCCAGATGAAGTGCTTCCCACATTTATTTTCAGGTCCTGAGAGAGGCAAATATGTTAGGAATTTAAATAAATTCAACAGCAGCACCAGATGGAGCTTGCCACTAGGAAAGCTGGAGGGAGGGCAGGGGGAAGAAGGAGAAAGAGAAGAATAAAATGTGTGGCTACTAAATATTATCAACACCAACTTTTTGATCAGTGTCTGCTTGTCACAAGCTTGAATAGCAGGGGTTCCAAAGGGCTATAAACTGGGATTGCAAGTGACTTGACAGTGACCAGTTAATCATGTTAACTCTAAGTAGTCTGTGTAGACCATGCCTGAAAACATGCTGGATTTGCTGTTTGCTCTGAGAGTCTCCATTCCTGTAAAGTGTTATTCCCCAAATTCTTCCAGGAAAGCCCAAGGTGTATCAGGGTGTCAGAGTGAAGATTACAGTGAAGGAGTTACTGCAGCAGAGGAGGGCACGACAAGCAGCAACTGGCTCAGCAGTAAGTAAAAATATTCTGTTGTTTGTTTTGTATCTTCTCTCTTCATGTGTTTTGGTTTTTTTTGCCATGATTGTAATCTTTGGGCCAAAATGACTACCAAAGTCTGAGTGTAACAGGCTGGTGAGGATGGGGGAAAAAAACCATTCAGCCAGTGATCTAAAGGGGTGAGAATCTGTGCAGGGAGAAAGCAGAGCTGGTGCTCCAGGAACATCCCTCCCTCTGGGATGGGAGGCTCACCCTCTAGAGGAGGGGATGCAGGTCTGTGTGTACACACACACACATGTACACTCTCACTCACTCACTCTTCCAGCCTTTAGCTCCAGCCACTCCAGGGATTTGCATAAAGAGGCTGGGAAATAAGGATTTCTTCCTGGTTCGTGACACTGCAGCTCTGGAAGGCTTTCAGATTTCAGCTCCCTGTACCTTGTTGCGGCTGATTGCACAGAAAGTTGATCAGAGGGCTGGGTGAGCAGCACACAGAACTGCCAGGCTTGGGAAATTGAGTCTCTCCTGCCCTGCAGCCCTGAGAGCAGCAGCCTCTTGGTCCCAGCCAGGTGTCACAGGGCTGAGTTGGACTGGTTCTCACCTCCCACCACCAGTTTACACGACCCCTGTTGTGCCCACGGAGAGAAAAGTGAGGAGTGGCAGTCCTGGAGAGACCCCAGGGTTTGCCTTGTCACAGCCAGAGGGGACAGGGGTGGTCAGTCCTGCAGGCACTCCCAGCCCAGAAGAGCCACTCTTTCATGAATTAAATGCGTGGGATGTGCTAGGAAGTTGTTTCCAGGGAGATGAGCCCCTCACTTGAGAGCATTTTGAATAAAGGAAACGAAGTCCAAGTCTGTATGAATTAAAACTGAGAGGGGAAAAACCCCCCAGTACTTGTATTTGCAGGGTAAAATCCTGGTCCCAAAGAACAAGCTGCAAAACTCCTGTTGCTTTTGGGGTGCATTTCTCCCTTCCAGGTTGCTAGAACTGGGTGATCTGTCCACTTCAGCTTCCAACATCCCTTTTCCACAGAGCTCGGGGCTGTGTTGGAGGGGGCAGCAGTGCCAGGGCTGGTTCTCAAACATCACCACCAAGCACAGCAATCCACTCGGGTGCCCAGCCAGGGTCACCTGCGGTTGTCTTTAGTTAATTCTCAGTAATATCCATCCCTACGAATCCTTTGGGATCCTTCCACTGGGGAGTTGGTGCTCCTGGAAATTAACACACGTTAGTTTCAAAGGCATGAGTTTTAACACGCATTAGTTTTCAAAGCAAACCTCTGCTGAGTCAGTAACGCAGTAGGTAAAGCACACCAGCAGGGTGCTGATTCAAGGGCTTTACACCAGGCTGGTGTTGTTCTTCTCCCGTGCTGTTACAGGCTCAGGGAAAATCATGTTATGCACGTTAATCTAAAGTTCTGTCAATGCTAGGGAAGTTTTTCAAGTCACAGCCACGAGGGAAATAGGGCTCCCATAAATAGGTTACACCAAAATCCAGACTTACCTTGCTCTCCCCTGTGCCCTCTTCTTGCTTTCTCTTTGCCCAGGTCTCTTGGGGCAGCAGCAGCATCCAGTTTTCAGAGTCTGTGTCTCCGCCTCACCCAGGTTGGTACAAAGCCCATGCTCATGTCCCTTCCCACTCCCTTCCCAATTTTTCCCAGGGCCCAGAGTGTTTGCAGCCCTTGGCTGAGTGAGGCATTACCTGCAGTGCAGCCAATCAGCACCTGAAAGGAGCCCATGAAATGCAGATGAGGAGCACATTACTCCTCTCAGGAGCACTCTCACATGCTCTCACTTGTGCAGGTTATGTTTCCCACAGCAGGGAACAAGATCCCCTGCGGGAAGGGATGCACATGCCCTGGGGAATAACGCTGCTGGCATCACCTTCTGCAGGCTGTGCTCTGTGGGTCTGACTGGGCACAGAGGGGCAGATTGCCCCGGAGCCCCTGGCTGAGTTCTGTTCTGCTCTCACTCTCCTGGCAGCACCCTTAGCAGTGAGAGAAGTGTCAGGTTCTCAAGAAGACAAAGAGTTTCCTCCTCCTGCGTGTGAATATCCAAGGAAAGAGGAAAGGGGTGGGGGAATAGCGCTTTGGGCTCACAGGTCCTTCAATTATTCCTCAGCCAAAGCACAGGGACAGAAAAGGTTGTAAATGTACACGTGGCATGGGCAAGGGAATTATTGAAACATCAATAGTTGGGAACCAATTTGCTTATGCTAATAAAGAATCGTGAGACATACCACAGCTTTTTCAGGCTGGAAAACCTCCATCAGTTTATGTATTTTGGGTGCTTCCCACTTCCTCCCCAGGTCCAGCTAAACACTGCCACCCTGAACCTGCACTGTGCAGTTCCACTGCCCTCAGACCTGTGCCCTTCACGTGGACAGGGCTTTGCTTTTAACC
Organism: Anabacerthia variegaticeps; assembly: GCA_035583185.1. NCBI lineage: Eukaryota > Metazoa > Chordata > Aves > Passeriformes > Furnariidae > Anabacerthia > Anabacerthia variegaticeps. The sequence continues at coordinate 5,159,847 of JAWWEW010000065.1, forward strand.
ACATTTAAACACAGGATGAAAAGATAACAGTTCTGAAAAGCCACATCTGCTGTGAGCTTTCCAGGAACTCACACTTGGGCCAGTAACACCGTGTGCTGGCAGTGCCACGTTATCCCTGACTTGCTCCATTTGGTTTGCTCAACAGTTTGTCCCTTGCCCGGCTGTTTGGAGGATAAAAGAGGAAATTCTTCATTTGTTATCCCCTTCTTCCTGCAGATGTAGCTGCCCTCTCTCTGGAGGTGGGTGAAGCACAGGCACAAGCCATATGCCAGGCTGTGGAGCATAAATCAATGCATGGCAAACTTCTGGGTCTGTAAACATTTGAAGGGAGACTGAAGGGTCAGGAATCTGAGAGAGTTTCCCTGTGAATCCCAGTCCAAAGTGCCTGGGGCCAGAAGAGTTCCCAGCAGTATTTAAAGAGCTACAGTCTCCCCATGTTATTCACATGTTTTTGAGCATCTTCCTCCTGGTTTCTGCTTCCCTAGACAATTCACCCTGAACTTGAATGACCTCTTTCTTTATCTAAATCCACAGGGCTGCTGTACATATGAGAGCACTGAAACCTCACCTGGGGCAAAACCTGCCCTTTGTGAAGACTGACACTGAATAATCTGCTCCTCTCTGGTCTCCCTTCTCTCTCCTAGCCCCTTTCGATGCAGAGCCCATCTCTTCTGTTCCCAACTGCTGTCCATCCTGGCAGTTCTCCAATTGCCTCTCCTGTGAGGAAAGCCCCAGCTACCTGGAGCAGCTGATAGATTCCTGTCTCCAGTCGGATGCAGCCTCAGACCCAGCCTGCAGTGCTTTCCAGCCGTCCTCACACTACACCTCAGACACCTTCCAGCCAGTCCCTCTCTGCTTTAACCAGGGCCTGGTAAGCTTGGAGTCCCAGGGGAGCAGCCACAGGTGCCCCCAGGGGGAGGTGGGGAAGGGAGTCACATCCTGGGGCAGAGCAGCAGCCAAGCGGTTTGGGAATCTGGCTGCTTTTAGGGGACTGGGGCACAGCCCCAGCAACACTGGCTGCTTGTGTGGGCTCCCAGTGCTTTCCCCTTGGGAGACCCAGCCAAACCAGGACAGAGGCTGCAGAACAGGGGATGTTCCTTCTACACATCAAGCAGATTGTCCCTGTAGATTTTCTGCAAACAGCAGCCCAGTTCCTGCTAGTGCTTGTCTAACTCCCAGAGAAACTCCCTGCTAACTCCCTGATGTCACAGTGTCTCTTGGATTTAGACCTCCAAGGAGAAAACCATCTCCCTGGGTAGCCAGACCCTCCTGACGAACATATGTGGAAATTGTGGCTGCTCTCCACATTGCCCAGACATCCCACAATTTCCCCAAACAACACCCTGAAATGTCCTTTTTTTTTTTTTTTCTCCCTTTTTTCTCTTTCTCTCTTTGTCTCTCTCTCAATCTGCAGGCTGCCAGCTCGCCCAGTTCAGCTGACCTGTCCAGCCCAGTGAACCACAGCTGCTCCCCTGCTCAGCTGTCTCCTGTCACCCCCCTGCCCCACAGCCCAGCTGCCCCTGCCCTGGAGCCCAGGACCTACAGCTGCCCTGGGGAGGAGTGGTCCTGCCATGCCCCCTGCCCCTTGCCCAGCCCTGCCTGCTGCTGCACAGCCTGTGTCTCCCAGCACATGGACAGCAGGCTCCCCCAGTGCTTCCCCTGCCCCAGCACGGACTGCATGGACTACCTGCCCCCCCTGGCCGTGCCTGAGGACTTCTTCAGGAGGGACAGGAGCTGGGACATCTGCTACAGCTAATGGGGGCTGTGGTTTTACACATCCACTGTAGCCAAATCAGATTAATTGCCCGTGAACTATGCAAAGTTGTGCTGCCTAACACAGTCCAGTTTGTTCTTCACTACTCACACATTTTTTTCACGTGATGCTGTCACTACATTAATGCTCCTGTCTTGTATGGCCAGGGGTGTTTTGTTGTTGTTGTGGTGGTCTGGGGTTTTATTTTCCTCCTGTCTGTTTTTGTTGATGTTGTTGTTTTTTAAAGAAATCCAAAGCTGCCTTCTCAAACACATCATGAAGCCAGCTCTTTTTGATACAAATAAATAATTTGGTGCACATGCTGAAGCCTGTTCATTCCTATGTGATATATGCCAGTGCTTTTCCCTTCTGCTGATGGCCCATTGTGCTGACCCTGTTCTCACAAAGGCGAGGACCTGCACAAGGAGCAATTACTCAGTGCCATGAAAGGTCTCACTTAACCTTTCCAGCAGATAAAAAGCCTATTAAAAGTGCCCCAGCACCCAGCACTGTCCCCAGAGACAGCAGTGCAGCCCCTGCTCTGCTGGATCTGCAGCTCCTCACCCACTGCTCAGGCTGCCCTGCTGACATTCCCAGTGGTTCTGGCGGGAAAGGAAAACTCCTGTTTCCCACCCAAGCCCAGGGCCCCTCGGAGCTGCACAGAGGTGCAATCCTGTGCCAAACTTCTTTGGCTGCTGCTCAGCCCCAGCTTGCCTGCGAGAAGTGAGAGGCTGGTGCAGTTTGGCAGCCCTTTGTAGAATTGGGGCTGTTGATAACATTTTTTTCTGCACCTTTCAGCATAAAGACCTGAACAGGAGCTAAATGATTTTTTTTAAGTAGATAATGGGAAAGTTATACCCGAGTATTTCCTGTTTCTTGCATAAACCCAGACCTTTCTAAGACTTTGTCTCACCTCTTTTAATATCACTTGGTGAGGCAGATTGGCAAGACACCAATTTCTCAGCTGAGCACCCTGACTGGAAAGGAAGAAGCATCTTTCCATATTGAATCCAACAAAAATGAAAAAACTAACTACACTTATGAAAACAAAGACATAAGTTAAGTAGCTGAATGCTCCCCTCCTCCAGACACTTCTACACTTAGCTGAAAAGCTTTCCATCTCTTCACTTTATGTAAGTTAGCAAAGTTTTTTTGTGGTTTTTTTTCCCAAACCTGTCAAATGATATCTTTCCTTCTCCCCTGTTGATAGCTAATTAATTTCAGGATTGGCCAAAGTGATAAATTCATTAGGCCACAGAAATCTTGCCAACAGCTGTATTTTTGCAGCAGTTGAAGGTGTGATCACCCCTGTGCAGGAATGCTCTGTTAGGTGTCATTTTAGTGGTGCTGGCAGGTGCTTCAGCCCCTGAGCAACTTCAGCCCCTGTTAACACCTCTTACAGCAAGGATAGCAGCATTCTAAGCCTACACACCAGTCCCAGCAGGGAAGTCAAGGCTTTGAGTCTAGCAACATCCCTCACCTCCACAGCAGGGGGGTATCATTGTTAGCAGGGTGCCCATTTCTCAGTATTTTGTGGCAGGGATCTGCCCCACATGGACTGATCTCTGCCAAGGCTCTGCTGGGCACTGGGGAGTTGTGCCCATCACTGACCCTGTGGCTGCTGCTTGGGCATGACCCCTCAGCACCAGCAGTGTGAGCACTACAAGCCACCCTACATCCCATTCTTATCCCTGGGCCTTGGATATTGCCTGATCCAGGCTGAAAAAGAGTGCTCAGTGGGGGAGACCTTCCTCACTGCCAGGGCTTGTGGGTGGCTGAGCTCCTGAGATGGTGTGCTCTTCAAGACAGCAGATATTTAACCTCAGGAACCTCAGCAGCTCTGAAATTACCAACTATTCTACTGGGACAAGGATATTTCCAGCAAAACGTTCCTATGCACCAAGGTCTCCGGGTTCTAACAGCTTCCATTAATTATCACTCTCCTCCATCCCTTGCAGCCTCTTCCCATTGCTCCTTCTCCAGTTGTTTTGCAATCTCCCAGACTGGAAAGAGTCTGAGATGTTGCTCCCAACTCCATGTCAACAGCTCCAGGCCACACATGCAGTGCAAGTAAAAGCTTGCTGAGTGTTGACACAAGGTCTTGTTGACACAAGAAAGGAAAAAAACACAACAGAGGAGCCATTCAAAGGTTGATTGTGTATTTGCTGGCTACGAGAAACATATTCTACCCCTGCTTTATCCCCCCAAAATAAAAAAGGAGTCAAAGGAAAGTAACTTGGGCCATGTCCCCAGCAGAGCTGGCACAGCCCTATTGAAACTGGCATTTCATCAGTCCGTGCCAGGTGAAGCCCTGCCAGCCTTTATAAACATGTGTTTGCACAAAAATGAGGATCATCTCATGCCTCCCAATGCCGTGAATAACTCCAGAAGTAACCTGCAGTTAAAGAGAAAATAAAAGGTTCTTATTTTCAGGTTCTTTATGAGTTCCACAGTATTTGATCTAAAAGTTTGGCTTGCCAGCCGACTGACAGCTTTTCTATGGTGCCACTTCAGAACATTGGTTTGGTGATAACAAGCCTTTGTTATTAGCAACTTATCCCAAAGCCACAGGTAGGAAGAGATAAAGTGTGCAAATAAAGGGATATCACACGCTGCCAGGTACAGAAGTTCCATTTCCCCCGAAAACAGCCATAAAAGATGGAGGGGTTAACTGTGAACTGTTTAAATCAACGACATTCACCCCAGCACAGAAGATTCTCAGGGCACCTTTGAGCCTTGAAAGGGATTGTCTTGTTCCACCGTCTGCTTGGAAGGGGAAAGGTGTTTTACATGCACAGGGAAGCAGCAGCCTCCAACTGTCTGGTGGCTCCAGTCCAAAGCCAACACGAAGAACTTGTTGATTGTGGCTTCAGAGCAGCCCTCTGATGTCTGAGCTTTGGGAAGGTACCTGGAGAGAGAAGGAATCCTTCCTGTGGCTGTCACGGGCTCTTCCCACTGCAAACCTCCTCTATCATCTCCAAGTAACACCAGCTGGCAGGGTGATGCTGGGAATGAGCCACATCCCCCTCCAGAAGGATATTTTCTCTGATATTCTGGAGGTGGTGATGATGCCAGACGATCACAGTGCAATTACAAACAGTGACAGCCATCACACTGCTCTGCAGGGACAGCCAGCAGCAGGCAGATGACACAAATGAAGAGAAAAGCCACTCTGGGAAAAAGAAAAAGCTTATGTGTTTTGTTTCAGTCATCTCATAGACATTTCCAGATGGCAAGAGGGTTTAGGCATTTTTCCCACGTGCTGATCATACTTAGGCACTTTTGTTGCTGGGAAGTTCAAGAGATGACTATTTTTATTGATCATTTTGTCTTGACCCATGGTAGGGACTCACTGCTACAATTATCACGCCATTCAGGGCTTGTTATAACATCCTTCAAAGTAAGAAAGCACATGCTTTTGCTGGCCTATGCCCAGAGAGATGCAAATTTATGCAAACACATGCAAATCCACGTCTGCTTTTTGTGTCAGCGGATGTTGGCAGGTTCGGAGATGTGATGTAGTGGGAAGCAAGAGCAAAACAGCAGAGGGGAGGGCTGGGAAATCGAGATCTCTGCATTTCTTAAGAGCTTTTGTTCAAGTCTGCTAAACAGTTGTTTAAACACTCCAGGCCCGTGAGACTGACAAGTGCTTCAGAAAATCCCACGCCACTGAGTCAGGCAGTGGGTGATCCAGGAAGTTCTGCAGTGATTTGCGAGAGCTGCCCTTCTCTTCACTGCCCTGTCCTGTCAGGGAAAATAACTTGTGCAACATTGTGAAATCAGCAAACTGGAATTGAGAGTCCTGAGGACTGTCCAAACGTGGCTCTTCCTCCCTTCAGGCACTGCCTTCAGTGTCCTGCCCCAGCAGACCCTGCTGGCAGCGATTGCTCAGCAATTCTTGAATCATCCCACAGAAACACTGAGAATAACCCATTAAAACACCCCCTCAGATGAGAGTGGGAACAGGAGAGCACTTACCCATTGCACTCTGGCCCTCCTGTGCACAGACCCACACAGGTTTTCTACCCTGCCCATGCCTAGAAGTGTTTTGAGACCCAAAGGGGTCCTCTGTCTCCTCCACAGGCTCAGATGAGGGTTCAGCTCCCACCCTGAGGAGCTTGCTGAGCTATTCTGTGCCATCAGAGCTGGAGATTTGGATTAGACATCTCCCAGAGGAATCCCTGCACTGGGGAGCACTGAGGAGCCACCCAAGCCTGTGCTGCTGAGAACCTGCCCCGGGCTCCTGGTTTGGATAGCCATTCCCTCTTCCATCCAGCCTCTTCCCTCCCCTCAGGTTCCTGAATTCCCAGGGCAGCACATCACAAAGGCTTCAGCATTTCAACCAGTACCCCTGTACAGGACCTAACAAGAGGCACAGTTTGAGGGTGTCTTAGAGCAGCATTTCTCAGCCTTTTATAGCCAAACCACCACTTGCTGCTCCATCACCTCCTTGGGTTTCTCTGGCCACCAAATCAAAGCCTGGCTGTGCTTCAAACATTGACTTATCTACATAACAGCCATTTGCTCTGCTTGCCTCCTTGCTTGCAAGCAATGCTTGAGGTTTATTAGTATTCTTTGGTAGCAAAATTAAGTTTTCAGCCATTTGGAATCTCATCTTCTGGTGGCCCGCAGGTTGGGAAACACAGTCTTTCCACCCTGTGGGAGCAGGGATGTGTGGGTGAACCTCACAGTCTTTATGAGAGGCCTGAGCTGAAGTTGAAGCCATGCCATGAATTGCAGGCACTCTAGGATCTGGCGTTTTGGTGGCAGGAAATGAATGCAGATGCAACTTTCCCTTTCTTCAGCAAATGCCTGACCTGCCAAAACATGGAGAAGTCCATAAAGTAGCATCTGAACCCAAACACACACATACAAACATATACATAGATACGTGCAACTAAAGACACATCTAAACACATCAGGGGGTACCAGGAGCTGCAGGAACCTTTTCCCACCTGCAGGTACAACCCCAGTCCCCCCCTGAGTGTGCAGGTGAGCAGCCACCACATACCTGGTCCCCAGCTTTCCCAGGAGGAGCCATGTGGATGGGCTGGTCGTTGTCCAGGTTTCGGATGCTCGGGTCTGCCCCGTGCTCAAGGAGCAGCAGGATGATTTCCTTCTGGTTCTTGTCACCTGGCAGTGCAGCTGCCATGTGCAGGGCTGTGTTGCCATGTGCCTAATGCAGGGGGGGGAAAGGAAAAGAGGGAAAAAGCCCAGATCAACCTCCTGGTAAGCTGTGCCACCTACTCAGAATTGTCCTGGGAATGGAGATTCATGAAAGGGGAGCTGAAGAAGCCTCATGTGATGAGTTACCAGAGGTGAGGGAGGATCTCTGCTCTGTTTCTCCCATGCAGGAGATTCATGGATTTAGGTTTTTCTCTCTGCTAGCAAACTACAGCCTGGGGAACTTTGATGCTTTGGGTATGGCTGGTAAATAACCCTGCACCAGCAACATTCCTAATCGCTCTGCAACCCCCTGCTAAATCACACCCTCATGTAAGCAGAGACCTGAGGAGTCCTTTGATAAAGAGAAGGGTGCAACATGCCTGTTTTTGCCTGGAAATATTTCCCTGGGAATTATTAAGTCAGGCTTAGGGGCACAAAATGCATTATGCCCTTACACACCTGGGCTATGCAAGGCTTGGCAGCAGCAGACCCGCTTGTGCTCCACACATCTCCACTGCTCCCTTTCCCAGCTCTTGAAAGGGCCAGAAAGCTGCAGAGTCCTGAGTCCAAACACCTCCTTAAGCATGGATTGAGGGCAGCTTTTCCAGGCCCAGGGTTTGCCCAGGAAGGACAGAGCTGGCTGTGAAGCCAGGCAGGGGGGCAGGAGGGGCAGGGCTGCAATTTGGTGCAGGAGAGCTCTGGTGTCACCAGACCGTGTAGAAATCTGTGCCCTGTCTAGTCAGTTATGACTGGTAACGGTTTTAAATGAGAAAAACCTAATAAACAAATGCATAAGGAGAGGTATTTTTAGCCTGCAGGAGTCTCATTCAGGCAGCTGCTTGTTTTTCTCTCCAAAACGACCACACGTTTGTCGTGAACTGGGAATGGTTGGACAGAAATTGTAAAGTGTATGACTATTCCAGTTGTTCAAATGAGTGCATCTGGTTTTCAGGTCCTATTTATAGGGGATATTGAAGCCGAAAAGAAAATGGCAAAATCCTAACAGCTCTTCTCAGACGAGGCATGTTTTACAAGCCCTGAACAAGAAGATCCTTGTCAATTTTATTAACCCAGAGAGCCAGGGGATAGTTACAAGCTCTTTACAGGCTGTCTCGTTAAAATGGAAACATCTCCATTTCCTTGCTGCACCTTTGTGACAGGAGCACCTGACAGCAACCAAATCCAGGCACGGGCTAAGGAAAGGAGGATCTGGCAGTGCCTGACCTTGAAGCCTCACACTGGCTTTACCAGGGCTTGTGTGAGACAGTGTCCAGAGCACCAACACGTGGGCTCCAGGAACTCTTCAGGTGAAAAATACCTCCAAGGCCGCAAAGTTTTCCTCATTGTGAAATCCCCAAGGAAATATTTGGAGCGAGACAACCACGACAAGCAGTGGGTGAGGCAGGGAAGCCAAAATATGGACTCCAGCGTGCCTGTTTCCTTGAATTCTTCATACTTGGAAGGGCAAAAATCCAGGCTGGGTATCAGACAACCTCACCATCCCATTTCTCACTGTCCCAGACAGCTCAGCAACAAGCCTGAAGACTCCAAGTGATGCTATCACAGGAGGGAGCTCTCAGAGGGCTGTGATCAAGAGACAAGAGCAGATCCCATGGGCAAGCCAGCACCTGCCTGATGGGGCTCTAAAGATACAGAAAGAATGCAGCGAAAAGGCACAAGGCCCTTCTCTGTCCAGAAAGACACACACTCAGTGCCATTACCCACATACACAAAGCCAGACATATTTCCTCCAGTCCAAAAATCTGCCTCCCAAGGGAGCAACTGAGTTGGCAGAGAAATTGAGCTCCTTTCTGATGGACACAAACGTGTGGATGCTCTAGGGAGCAAGCAAGGCTAAGGGACTGAAGTGTGGAAATGGAAAGCTAATGCACTGACCCTCTCAAAACCTTTTGCCCCTCTCCCTCTGCTGCTCAAAGGAGGAGGAATCACTTCCATCCTTCCTGTGAGTGGCATGTTTGGCAGGAGGGATGAATTGGTACCTGGCTGCCCTAACCTGCCCCCTTTCAGTGCTAATGCTGCTGTCAAACCATTGCATCACTGCAGCTCTGGTTTCTCAGTCTCCAGCCCCGTGTTCTAAAGTTCATGTTCCTCCTCAAGTAACCACTTCCCACGTCTTTCCTCTCCCCTGGTTATCTTGCCCTCATTCTGTCAGCTCCTGACTGCTGAGAGAGGGGCCCTGAGTTTCAGGACACAGCTCAGAGTTCAGGTGGATTGTCTGTTTATTGGAAAATGCAGTTTGGGCTTGAAAAGTAGTTCAGATTCACAACTGTTGCTCTTTCCCTCGAGAAAAAAATGGGTGTGAGAAGAGAATACCTGGACTCTGGATGACCCCACAGATATTCTAGTGCCTCTGTCCACATTCAGCCTCCCACCACAGCACAGCTCTCAGCATCTCCTCTGCCTGGAGATGTGCACACAGATCCCATCCTTGGCTCACCTTGTTGTTGACAAAGTCCTTGGACCTGAAAGCATTGAGCTCCAAGAAGTATCTGAGCAGGGAGATGTTCCCATCCTGGACTGTGTAATGAAGAACTGTCTTATTGCTTTTCACATCCTATTTAAAAACAGGGGAAAAAATCAAATCAAAAGAAAAAAAATAAATAGAAGCCACAATGCACACACACAAAATAAGAAATGTTCAGCAGAACAACCTGGAGATACCCCATAAGCCCATCAGAGGAAACCCAGGCCAGCTCTGCAGCATCCCCTTCCCTTCAGTGCCCCTCTGGGTGCCCAGTGTTTGCTTCAGCCTTCAAGAAAGTAACTCCAAAAAGCAGCACCCAACTCTGCAACCAGTCACTGGAAAGGGGGACAGGCTCAGCAGCTCATCCCTTCTCCAATTCCATGTTTTGAGCCCAGCACAAGCAGGGAGGGGAGAATTCAGGGCTGACTGAGCTGGTCCCTCACCCTGCTGTAGATGGAGGCTCCAGTCTGCACCAGGAGGTGGATACAGGACTCCAGCTCCTCGCTCTGCTGCTGGAGATGTTTCTGCTGCTCCTCTGGGAGGCTCTGGCAGCCCTGCTCCCGCAGCAGAGCATTGTGAGCCAGCACAGCACAGTGCAGAGGGGTATGGCCTGGGGAAACAAGGGTGGCAGCAAGGTTAGGGCAGTGCCGGGGGAGATATTGGTGTGCAGGGGGAGGCAGGGCTGGCACCGAGAGCTTGAGCATCCCTGTGCATGGGTTATCAAGGCATGAGCCTTTCTCTGGTTTTCAAGGTGCCACCCTGGCTGTTTGGGCACTTTTGGGGGGTCTCCAGCCTCTACTCATTGCCAGTTGTGCGCTGGATCCCCACTGAACCATTTGCATCACTGAATTTTGTGGCGTTGGAGGGCACAGACACAAATGTCTCCCCCCCAGGCAGTTTCTGAGCCCACTCTGATCCCCCAGCCCCCCAAATCAAGGAGCATTGTCAATGGAATAGCCAAAACAGGGGGGTTTACCACTATAAAATAGTTGTGCAAAGGGTTTTACCTTCAAAATCCTTCATTTCTAAATCAAGAGGGAAGCCTAGTGACAGTATCACCTGGAAGCAAGAGAGAAGTGGAAAATTTTAGTTCGACAGAACAGAAGCCAAAATCAATCAAAACCAACAAAACCTAAAATCAAACAAAATCAGATACTGATAATTTAACTGCAAACAAAGCCCTTATTAGACATTAGATTTCAGTGCTGTGAATCTGTTTCCTCACAGGGGTATTCAGGGTTACACAGGATGATCACATTCCCTAGTTTTCTAAACCCCACCTAAGTATAATATCATATCAGAATCTTAGTCCAGAACAGTAAAATTTGGTCACTGACCCCAGCTCAGGAGTTTCCCCACACCAGTAACACCAATACATATTTATCCTGAGTTATTCTAGACAAGGAGAAACCTTTACTACCTAAAAGTTTGCCAACACTGACAATTCTTGGGCTGGATTTATTTCCTTTTTGGTTTTAGTGTGTCAGAAGTTAAACTCAGAGCTTGCTGCAGTGGCTGCAGCAATGAGGAGGCAGAGCCTAGAAATGGCATAGAGATGAGCATAGCTTGGGTTATACAGTCAAAAATATAGAAATAAAAAAATTTAAAATGAAGAGAATAAAAATTTTAGAAGTTTGTAATATAAAAAAGTGATCGATTCAGCGAATAAGTAGCTCCTTGTCTGTATTATTACAGATAATGCACTTCTTTCTCTTGGTTGAATAAAGCCAGTTGTTCATGGCACAAGGGTGAGACTTTTTGCAGGGCAGTGACTCATCCAGAGCTGTGTCAAGGTAGACAAGGCACAGGAATCCTCCTGCTGAAAGATGACCCAGAACGGTTGGGGCCTGACTCACCCTCTCATAACAACAATAAAGCATACACAGATCAAATATTGACAAATAGCTCAGAGGTGCTTCATTAGTAGAGATTAGATAGTTAATCCATTAGGAAAAAACCCAATAAAATAAACAAACAAACCATAAAGCCTTTCATGGCTTTGACCACACCGAGAAGTAAGTCTGTGTGTGTTTTCCCTTTTTACGACAAGGGGGAAAAAAAAGGCACAAAAGAAAAACCAAACAAAGGAACTGTGAAACACAACCCCCCCCTAAAGCACTCTGGGAGGCTTTGTTGGAATCCTCTGGATTAAAGCCCCTTTTCCCACTGAAGGGAACACCTGTTTTCCAAGGAACTCGTCCATGTTATACATTAACTGCCCGCTCAGGACGGAACGCAGGGCACGTGCCAGGCCGAGCTAACGAATGCTGGGGCTGGAGTGCCACCATGCCAGGTACCCCTGGCACCCCATCCCTGTGCCCTGCCCTCAGGGAGCCCCAGCAGCAGCCACCAAACTGCTCCCAGCCTGCCTGTGCTCAGCCCTGCCACGACTCAGGGCAGGCATGTTCTCATCATTCCATTTTGTGGCTGATAGTTAAGCATTTAAAACACATCAACTAATCCCTGCTATATACTTCCTTCCCAAAATTCCCATTGTTAAATGTGTTAATTTTCTGCTCAGGGCTGGCACACGGTTTGGCAACCAAAGCCACCAAGCTTTTCCTACCTGGAGGACTTGGGCATAGCCATAGGTGGCAGCGAGGTGTACAGCTGACTGCCCCTTGTTGTCCACAGCATTGAGGTCAGCTCCTGCCTGGATCAGGTCATGGACAATGGCTGGCTGCCTGGCAGTGACAGCCACCAGCAGAGGAGTCTGAAACAGCACATACAGGTGAGGCTCTGACAGCAGGCTCTGTCACCAAACAAGGAATGAGGAAAGGTCCAGAGAACCCCAGGGGTTGTGATGCCCAAAAGGAAGGGTGATTTGGAGTCTCACATAGGACCCACGGCACTGTGAGATGGGGACACTGCCCAGCTCTTGCTAAACCAACCCCCTCTAGTGTTCTTCAAGCCCTAGTTTGGCTGACAACCCAAATCCAGTGTTTTTGAACCTCTGACTACATCAGGTGCAGCCCTCCTGGCATCAGTCACTTGTTCATAAAACCTTCAGCCTCAGAGACTGCTGCCAACACACACATATTTTACTGGACCAGTGTTTTCTTAGATCACTGTATGAAAGGAGAATAAGCTCCCTCTCATCCCACCTAACAAGGCACATCAGTGCCAAGCCTGCCCTCGCAGTGGCAGAGGGCACAGCTGGGTTTCTCAGGGTGCCAGTGGCTCTCAGTGATGCCAAGCCCATGCCCAGCCCAAGCCCTGGTGTTTGCAGGAGGAAGGGGTCCCTGTTACCTTTCCTCTGTGCTCCTTGGCATCGAGTCTCCGCAGCGGCTTCATGCGCTCTGCAGCTGCCAGTGTATGGGCTCTCAGACCTTTAGCTGCATAAATATGTAGAATTCTAAGACAGTAAATAAAGACACCCATCACTGCTTGGCCATGAACAGTTTTACAGGGTAGCACTGCCACTCTGGGGGGTTTCACACCCTGTGTTCCATAAATCCATGTCATAAGCCCCAAAGGGCTTGACCTCAAACTCCTGCTCCCATGGAAAGGGCTCCTGCCTCAAACACCTGCAGTGCCCAGGAGCCCTCAGCACTCCTGGGCTCTGACATGCTGCCTCCTTCCCACTTCAGCACTTTCTTTCAGCTGAGATTTGCCACTGGGAGGTACCCAAGTCCTCCACGACACCCAGTGTCGGGGCCAATGTGCCATATTGTAGGGGTAGATCACTTTTTGGGGTGTATGTGTTGGTGAAATCTCACCCCTCGGGGTAACAAACAGCCCCTAAGTGGTATATTTGTAATCAACCTGTTGAGCTCCTTCCTTATCAAACCTCCTGGTGAGAGGGACTAAGTCCTTATATTGAGCACAAGACAAAGAGTTGTCACAACCCATGGGAGTTGCTGGCTTGCTGCTGACATGGCCCTTGTCATGGGGAGAACACTTGGCTGCTTCATTTTGGTTGTCTGGCGCTGGCTGGAGCCACTTCCATCCCCCCAGGTCCTACTTGCCAGGGCCCTGGGAATGCACAGGTAGCTTTGCAACTCCCCTTGCCCAGGAGGGGACCATCCTACACACATCTGGACCAACTCCTGGCCCCACTTTGCTCCAGAGAGCAATATTTGATGCTTTGCAGTCAGAAGGTGGTAGGCAGTCATTTTCTCCTTGGGTAATTTTGTGCCCCAGAGCCACCCCTTGCAATTTCAGGAAGTATAAATGCAGCTTTCTGGCTAATCTGATTTTCAGTCAAGCTCAGCATTAGCTGTGGCTGCACACCCACACATCCCCAGGGGTGCCAGGAGTGGATAATAGAGATTGAACCAACACCTGAACTGCAGGAGTGTTGCTGGGAGCAAGGGCTGCTTGAGGAAAGTGCCTCCAGGCCATAGCTGGATCGTGGAATTCCTCCTCAGTCTGTTTAATGTGCAAAATTAGCACAAAGTCTGACAGCCAGCCTGTGGCTCTAGCCTGCACATATGTTACTGAACTAATGCATTGCTAAACCAATGCCAGGTCACCCCTTTGGATAGGAAATAAAACACTCTAGGCATAGAACAGTTACTGTAGATCTTTATTGAAAATTTAGGGAAAAAAAAAAGGAAAAGAATTTGTCTTTTTCTAACCAGAACAACCCAGAAAGAAATTCTGAAACAGTTCATCGTTGTTTTATATTCACACACAGAATTTACATACACTGGAGTGAAAGGAGTTGAAAAGCAATCTTAGCAACCACGGGCTTGATTCACAGCTGCATTATCCCAGTTTTACCTATGGAATGTCTTTGTACCTATAAAACTGGAATAAGCAGTGGTGAACGAAGCTCCTTCCAATTAATTTCTTTGCTGGGTTTTTCTGCAAAATAGAAGCCACTAATTTCAATGCTCCTGAGCTACTGCTCTTTTCCAACCACTTCACGATCACTTACATGATCTATTGCTTATGTCTTCCAGATTTATCAATATTCAATAAGCTTGGAAAGTCTTTAAGACTTTCAACCTGAGCTTGTAAACCTCACCCAGGCATTAACTGTGAGTGACTTGAAATATTGCCTGGGTGGCAACTGGACTCCAGGTAATAAGCAGTGCAATAAATTATTTTGCAGTTAGTCTTGCAAATAATAAAATCACCTAAGGCTCCTGGGCTTTAGAAAGCAGAAAAACCCAGAGAAATTGTGTTCACCAGCCAAGAGTCTCTTGTTTATCAAGAAAACAATCAACAGAGTTAGAAGGGGATTTATCTCCTGCAAATATATTTGCCCGTGGCATGGCACTCCTGAACATCAACCAAAATATTTACAGGTGCATCAGAGGAAGAAGTGAAGCTACTCATTCTCCAGGAAAGGAAATCAGGAAGCTCCAAAGGAAATGTGGCCACCTCTGGGCCTGGGACAATTCCATGGCACGGGAGAGGTCCCTGCTGTTCCCTGGCTCAGCACATCATCCCCAGCTTCACACCCAAATGCTACAGAGCAAGCAAAACCCTTGCCAGATCACAGGGATGGCAGGGGTTCTGTGCTGGCCTGCAGCCCAGCCTTTGGCAGCCCCTGTGAGTCTTCTCTCCCCTGCTATGGGGCCACAATCCTGACTCAGTGGGACCAGGATCTGTTCCCTGGCAGAACACACAGCGTTACCAGCCGGCCACTGAACCAGCCCCCTTCTCAAAGGTGCATATTGGAGGGTGCAGAACCACAGAAAGCACGACCTCAGCCACACCTACAGGGCTGGGATCCACTGGCAGACAAGGGGACACCTTCCAGTTACACCTTGGTGTGGGCTCAGGTGTTCCATGTGCTCTGTACATAGGGATCTCTGACTGCACTGGCATTTACTTCAGCTGTAGTGGCTTTTTTCTTGGACTAGTGCACTGACCTGCACCAGCAGAACAAAACTACATTTTATATTACCCTAATTCCCAAAGGAGCAGTTCGATTTAGGAGAGAAAACTGTCGATTTAAACCCAAAAATGTTTTCTAGTGGCCTAGATCTGCTAGAAGTTCCTGCATGGACAGGGCAAAGACACACACACACACACACACAAGGCATTTACACAAAAGCAGTCCTGTGGAAGTGGGTCTTGACAATTGTACCCTCACCAAATGCTACAGCTGGCCAAGGCTACACCACAATATGTCCTTTTAGACCCTTCCCTGTGCCTGAGGGTGAAAGTCACCTCGTGCTGATGCTGAGCACAAGTATGCAGTATCAAAAGGCTGCCTGGGAGAGGCAGCAGGAGCTGCAAGAGCAGAGAATCCTCGTGCTGAGCCCCAGGACAAGGCAAGTTTCACACAACACCCAAGCCACGGAGCGCTGAAATTCCCACCCCCTCCCCAAACCCGCTGTTCCTCAGTACCCAAACCCCTCCGTGGTGCCAGGTGGAGCATTGGGTATGTGAGGACCATCCCCCAGGTGTGCAACTCAGAGCCCCTCGACAGAGAGAGCATGGTTTAGGACATACGTATCATTGTCTTCGTCTTCCAGGAGCAGCTTCTCGATGGGCAGCGCGCCGATGACCCGCCTGGCATCCTCCAGCTCCTGCGGGGCTGGCTCGGGGATGGAGATGGGCACGGGCACGAACTGTGGCCCTGAGAGCGTGGAAGAGGCTGGCTGGTACTGCAGAGGGGAGGCTGGCAGGGCAGACAGGGGCTGTGCCCATGGGAAGTACGTGATGGGTGGCTGTGGCTCCGTCACCTCCAATGGGGGCACCACGGCCGGGGTGGCACTTCGGGGCTGGTGCAGGGGGAGAGAAATAAACCCAAATCAATCAGTTTGGCCAGGTGGGGCAGGGGGAGCACACAACACAGCCCAGGGATGCTGGGGCTGACTTCTAACATCCCTTTTCCCCTCGCTCTGGGCGAGGGGTTGCTCTGAGGGTGACGCTTCTCCCCTGAGAGCGGTGGCTGTGGGTGTCCCAGGTGCTGCTTGCCACGAGCTCACACTCATGTCAGGTTCCCTCTAGCTTTCTGTTCCCATTCCCACCCTCTCTGTAAGCCCATGAGACTGCTACACCCTGTGCTGGAAACTGCCTTCCTGACAGCCTCTTGCAAGTTGGCTTTGCTGCCCCAAGGCAGCTGGTTCTGGCCTCTGAGACATCCTGAGCAGATGTTCCTCCAAGGCAAAGCCAAATGATGGCCCTTCCTCACATTTGTATTTTATTCTTTCCATTTGCAAGCAGAGAGAGGGAGATTTTCGCTGCTGTCCTTCCATCCAGAAAGGATTCATGGATTCTGCACACGCAGACAAGTTCCATTGAAACAGAACTCTCTGCCCTTCTCCTCTAAGGAGGAACAAATTATCTTGGGCCATCCTGAGAGCAAATATTCTACTAACTTTAGGTGCTATTTTGACCTTCCTCCTCCATCAGTAAATAGCAATCCTTGAGAAATTTGTTGTAAAGTCATTCTTCCTGCTTCACCTGGTCCATGTGTGTCCTGGAATCCCCTTTCCTTTTTTTCTAATCTTAGAGATAGTGAAGAACTTCTCCTCAGTCTGAGCTGGGAAAAGGGCAGTGAATTCTGCCTGATTCCAGCACAACCACAGGTTTTTGCCCTGTTCCAACCATACTGCTGTCCAGCCAGTGCTAGAACAACTGCATGGCAGGGATGCAAACACACCCAGCATCACACAATTAAATAAATCAGCCTAACCACAGCAGCCAGCCCCCCTGGCTCCTGCTGGAAGGAGGGGAATGAGCTGCTACTCACACCTCGGGGCTGTTGACTTACTGCAAAGTTGGTGATGAGTGGCTGGGAGGTGTAAGTCAGCACAGAAGAGGGTCCAACCAGGGTGTAGCTGGGACACATGGGCTGCACGTACATGTCTGCTGTGTAGGGACAGCTGGCTGCCTCGTGGGACACGTAGTCAGGGTAAGGGGTCCACTGGGTGAGGGGCTGCAAGGATGTGGCAGAGGGCTGGGGGAGCCAGCCAGAAGCAAGTGCTCCTTCATCTGTGCCAGGCGGTGCAGGGGCAGCAATGTCCATGTCGATGCAAGGCTGGCCTGAAAGGACAGGAGAGGATTAAACCCAGCCCAGCCCAGCCTTCCCTGCAGCAAACACTGGGAGAGTCAGGGATACATTACCCATTGGGGAATAGGAAGGAAGTGGCTGATGGGGCAAAACAACCTGGAAGAGAGAAGAAAATAAATTCAGAGGTTAAGAGCATCAGCATTAAATTCAATCCCTCAGAGAAGAACTTGGGGACAGAGTATATTGAGTATTATCAGCTGATTATCAGCTACTACTGCACTGTCAGTGTCTGAATTTTCCCACCCAAAAGAACTGAGCTTGGCAGCCAGGACACACAACCCTGTTCGTGTCCCTTCAGCTCAAGGGGACCTTAAACTGTGCTTAAACCTTGTGTTGCAGAGGGAATTCCACTTCAGAGAGGAGCAGTCAACCTGCTTCCTCCTGGGAGGGCAAACAGAGCCTGAAATTAAGCAGCAAATCGCCAAGGATGGCTCTGGCTGATCTCTCTTGGTGCTCTTGAACGAGCTGCCTCACTTCCAAGATACTTTCTGCTCCTCAGGAATTACATCCTGCCAAGTGCAAAGCCCTTTCCCCCTTTCCTTTGAGTCAGTGCTGACTGAAGGTGCTGAGCACACTAAAGGAGCTATTAAAGGTATTGCCAGGTAACGTGAGGCTGCAGTGCCTTCAAAATGCTTTTGAGAGGCAAAGATTTCCTTCATTGCCAAAGCGGTGGGGCTGGTCAATCATTCAGCTCCTGAGGAATAGTTCCCCTCCTGTGTTTGCCCTTTCTCCTACCGTTGCAGCTGCAGTGGCACTGGCATTGTGGACATTCCCCCTTTTCCTCCTCAGCAGCTCCTTCACTGGCTCCTTAACACGGACACCTTGGTAGGGGCGAGGCTGTGGCTGCTGCTCTGGGCCAGAAGCTGAGAGGGGAAAAAAAAAATGCAGGTGACATTTATTTTCCTTTCTTGGAGCCCAAATCCTCGTGGCAGCCTGTTGGGCTGCAGGTTGTAGCAGTCAGTGTGGATGCAGCAGGTTTATTTTATTCCTCCAGCATCTCTGTCTGTCTCTGCTTGGTGTTTCTCAGAGCCACTGACCTGAGCATATTCTGAGAATAGCCAACAGGGGTGTGAATTAGACTGGTCAGGACAGATCTAGGCTGTGGCATAACAGAACAGAGGACATCAAAATGCAGGGATGGAAAAAAGACAGAGACAGAAAAAAGGTAGAGATTAGGTATTTAAGAGAAATACATTTTATTCAGTGTTGAGACACAAGGTGTAAATGCAACCCAAATTAGAAAAGCAGCCTCATTTGGAAAACCACTTAAACATGATTAGCTGGATGTGAATACATCATTTTGGGAACAGGCAGGGATTGAAGGGCCAGCCTGGCCCAGAGTTGTGTCAAACAGCCTGCTCATAGCCTGGCCAGGGGGTTTGTAACTGGGCAAGCTGTGTCCTATTGACCACACTCCTCAGAGCTCATAGCCATAAACTCGGCTCTGATTTGAAAATTCAAGCTTACAACCAGCTAAAAAGGCCTGTCACAAGCCCCTGTTACAAGTGAGAGCAGAGGAAGCACATTTCTTCAAAAGCCAATATTAACAGCTCATATTTTACCTGAAGTGTTTGGAGGTGATTGATAGGAGGAGGAAAGCAGGGGATATCAAAGCTCAGGGAGGGCTGGCACTGGTAAAGCCACCGATAGCACTGGTGGCTGCCTGCCCCTTTTACTGCACTTTGGTGTGCAAATATGCTGAGTGATAAGTATTCCATTTTTAAAGATTGCAGCTGGCCTTTGGCTTTAGGAAGCACAGCTCAAATCTTAATCTGAAAATATTATTCCACCCCAGGAGCATTTATTTAGGTTTGCACTCGCTGCTTCAAACCACAGAACAAGAGGAATCCTTTTACCTTGGATCATCTCTCTCATTTACATTTGATTATGTGCACACTGAGATGTTTCTGTTACACTTTCCTGGGAGGAGAAAAACTGAGTCTAAACACAGAGATTCTTAATCAACCTCGACAATTATTTAACAAAATAAACATTTCTGTCTAATTGCTTAAAATTTAAATCCTTCTTTCCCTTCAACTTGGCTCTTCCACTGACTCTCTGTGACTCGATGCATACAATTTAATCCTGGAATCTTCATTGACCAGGACAAATCCTGTTGCTACCAGACAGCACCACCTTTGTGTGTGGAACTGTTGTCTTTGTTACCTTTATACCTGATTTTTCAAGCCTTTGCCTGATCCACCTTTGCTTTCTGTGGACATACTTTGTGGCACTTTAAATCAGGCTACTTGCATTCCCATGAATGCTGTGGCTTTGGAAGGGAAGTCTTTGGAGACAATTCAGGTCACTTTAATTCTCCATACAAACACCCACAAGGGCTTTTAACACAGGTCACGTTTTTGCTTTTTAAATTTAATTAGTGTTAATTTTAGTGCAAATAAGAGATAATGGTGCTGTTCTTGATGCTGCAGGAAAACACCAGCTCCACAAATCTGAGCCCTGCTCTGAGTTGCCTGAGAGGCAGAACTGACCCTGCTGGGGAGTGTCTGATCCCTGAGCCATCACACCACTTTCAAAGGGCCTCCTTGCAGAATCAGGGTGGGGAAGGATGGTGGTTTCTGGCTCCAGGTTTGGGGGATGGGAAAGAAGAAATTTACTGTAAAAGCTGACAAATATACCTATTCAGAGTTTCCGGTGCAAGCAGAGTAACCAAAAAAAAAAAAAAATAAGAAAAAAGTAAAAAACCAAAGTCTGCAGAACATATTTCGGTTCCCCCAAGCTGACCTCCAGAAATAAAAATAATGCTAGCACAGCTGCTTTTCCACTGCTCAGGGCTGTAGAGGGTCTGAGCATTACAGATGAACCACAGCAAAATGACTTCTGGCTTCACCAAGCAAAGAAAAATGATCATTTACAACTAAGAAGGCTTTGAGAAAGAAAATATCCTTGCAAAGGAAGTACCTGGATTTAGCAGTCTCCAACTCCAAGGTCTTAATAAACTATGAAGCCTGCCTTGGACCAAGACTCAATTATGTTTTCATTTAACTCCATGGCCAAATTCCATTGGAACAAATCAAAGGAAGAGCAGAGTGCCCACTGAGCTCTGGCTCCAGGACCACAGAATTGCTCCCCAAGAGGCAGCTGCTCTCTGAACCTGGAGCAATATGGAGCTTCACAAGCCAAGAATGAAGAGAGGGAATCTAATCCAGCCAGGAGGGAGCTTTGTGATAGTCCCTACCTTCTCTTTTGGCTCATTGCAATGCTCCTGCCAGGCTGCCTCTCCAATCCTTGCTTCGTGTGCAGGCTCAGGCTCCTTCCATCAATGTTATCACTCACTCTATTTGTTGAGCGTCCACAAAAGCCCAGCAGAAACCTTGGAGGCTTTGGAACAACCTTTCAAAGTGGCTGGCTAACACACAGCCCCTGGAGAGGCACCAAATGCAGGGGTCAGGTGACACCAGAGGAAAGCCCATAGTGGTGGTGGGTTGCAGACCACCCTGCAGCTCAGCCCAAAGTGTGCAGGCTGCACAGAGAAGGCTCCAGGTTGGCAACTTCAGTGGGCTCTGCAGGAAGATTTAACAGCTCCATTGATGCTACAGCCCCTCTCTCTACACTGGTTATCCCCATGTGATCACACCACGTAAATACAATTTTTCCTGCTGAATACAAGTCCAGGTTGTGCTGGACACAGCAGGCACAGCCAGTGGGGATCTTGCACTTTGCTCTTGGGGAGCAGCTCCAGCCCAAGGGCTGATGAGCTTCAGGAATGGGTGGGCAAAATGCAGAGCAGACTAATGTGTTGAGTGCTGATCCTATAAACCTGACCCTTGAGTTGTTTGGGCTTTGGAGAGCCTGAGAGATGGAGGAACTGGGCACTGAGTGAGTGCCAGGCATTGGAAGAGGCTCCCCAGGGAAGAGCTGGAGTCACTGTCCCTGGAAGTGTCCAAAACCTGGCACTGCTCAGTGCGGTTTTAGTGGGCTGGTGGGATTTGGTCAAAGGGTGGATTTGATGACCTTGCAGGTCTTTTCCAGCCTTAATAATTCTATGATTCTATGCCCACAGCATCTAGTGCCACCACCACCACCAGCCCATTTTCCCTTGATACTTGTCACTGCAGTACCTGGATGGAGAATATGTTGTCATGTTATTAAGCACATCCACGAAATGCTGCTCTAAGACCAGACAAAGAAATCAACCCAAGGTTGCCAAAACCTAAGCCAAGCGACTTCAAAGTGTGCCTTCCTCCCCATTTTGGCTGAAGCAGTGCTGAAACTGGAGGGAAGACAGTGGCAGACCAGCTGCTGGAAGGCTGCAAGTGCTGAAGCGTGACGAGTTTCAGATCACTAAACTTCACATCGGCACCACTGGCCTTCACGCACACGAACTGCAGCTCAGTTTCAACCTTCATCCTTTCAGCCAAGTCAGACTGGTTTCCCATCAGGCAATTTTCAGTTTGAAATACCCTGCTAATCTCTCAGAGCTTGCAGGACTACCTGCCTGCAGCAGCAAATGCCACACTCGCCCCTGTTGCAGAAGATTTACTGTTTCTTTGCTCACGTGCTGACGTGTGATAAGCTTATCAATTGATCAGTGTTAACAGTGTAAATATTTTTCCCTTTGCTTCTTTCACCTCCAGTATAATAAATAATTGGAAAGAAACACAATAGAAAACTTTTTCTTATTTGCAGTAGCACCAAAAAGCAATCACTAACTCGGAATAACAAGAAAAATTTAGATTTCAATTAACAGACTAGCGAGTTAATGGCTTGGATATCGAAGACCAAATCACATTTTTATCAGACACGGTGAACTTTGGGTAATAAAAAGAAGAAAGAGGCTTAGTTTTGTAGATGCTTGGATGCTTAGTCTCTAATCAAAACCCTTTTACAGTGACACATCGATGCCCATTTAGCCAGGGACTAAATATTTCATCATGGTCATGAACCTGTCCTTATTTCCTGGCTAATTACACAGTTTCCCTCTATATGTTACAAAGAGTGAAAAAACAGGGTGATCTTTATCTTTGCTTTGTGGTAAGTCCAGGGCAGGGAGACAAAGCACTGAAATGCATTTAATTGTCCCAAATCCCAGAAAGTAACATGACAGGGAGTCACTCAGGAGGAAGGTTCTTCATTCCAACTCCATCCCTATCCCTCAGCATCCTTCAGGGTAGGTCCCTATTTTAATTGATCCAGGCAATCAGTCAGAGGTGAAACACTGCCAATTGACCCATCTGCAACTCAAGCCCTTGGGAACAAAAACCAGCTGTTTCTACCAAGATGCATCTTAGCAAGTTATAGGAAACACAAGGAAAATGGGAGTGGATTAGCACTTACACGGTTTGGTGCACCATGGGTGGGTATCTCAATAAAGATTTAGCTAATGCAAAGCACAAAATAAACATCTGGGCAGAGAATCTGCTTTACAACAAACAGGACTCAGAGCATGAGCAAAGAGCTGAGTGATGGTTCATTGCTCAGCATAAGGAAATGAACTCAGGAGGGCTCTGAGCATAATTAAGTCAATACACTAAATATTTCACTTTCCTACCAACAACTCAGGACGGGGTTTGACTCGGTCTCTGATATCCCATTATAGCTACCAAAGTCACTGAAACATCCTCTTCAAAAGGTCTCCTTCAGCCCTAGAATGATCTAAACCAGGGGAAGTCTGGAGAGCACCACACAGAGCCCGCATTCTGTTCCCTCACAAGGCAAGTGTTGCAGATTGACAAATAAAATGTCAACTTTGGATTTTTCCACTTGGACAGAAACAAAAATTGAGGGGGATATGAAGACTGGGAAACAGCGTGGAAGGCTGGTTAGTAATCCCCATTGCTCTGATTATTCTAATGAAATAAAACCAAAAAAAACCCCAAAAATGGGCTTCTAAGTGCCTAATAAAAGCTGGATGCACTGGCCATGTAGTGGTGAGGGCTATTAAAACTTATGTGTTTCAGAATAAGAGAAGGCCTCCTGCAAAGGGGAAGCTGAGATAGACAGAAAGTGCCTTACCCATGAGTCTCACCCGCACGTCCTGATTGCTCCCAGCCCATAATACTCTTTCCATTTTAGTAATGCAAGTTTTCCATTGAATTGCTGCTGTGGTCATTCGTAGAGTCTGACAGCTGCTTTGTAAAGCATGGATGGGCTCAGCTTTCACGCTATCCCTCTCTCCTGGTGGGGCTTTACCAAAATTATCACTCACAAGGTGCAGTTTCACCTCTCGGTCTCATGAGCTGGTACTTTCAGGGGGGCTCTGTACAGCCCCACATCTGGTGTGGGCAGGAAAGCCTTTGTGAGCTTGAAAAGCATTTGGGAAGAGATTTTCAGGGCTGTGAATTCACATCTCTCAGTGCCAAGGGAACCCGGGCAATCAGTGGAACAGCTGAAGAGCTGAATGTCTTGCCAATGGCTGCAACAGGGGCTGAGCTTCCAGAGCACTTTGACATTGCCAAACCCATCACCTAAACATGAAATTCTTGCCGAATTTCGACCTGCTTCCACACTTTTTCCTAACAGAAACCGTTTGCATGGAAGGCTCACGTGGTTTGCAAAATACGGGGTGAGCACCTTCACGAGGACACCTGAGAGGGAAGGGGCTGGTGCTGCCCATGAATTTCCCATCCCTGCAGGGTTGCTGGGCATGAATCCATCCAGCAGAATCCTGCCAGGAGCCGGGCAGCCCCGAGCAGTCACTTCTGCGGGGCCGTGGGAGGGGATGTTTCGGGCTGAGACGCTCGCTGGGGTTTTGCCCAGCGGAAGCTCTGGGCCCCTCTCCTGCACAGAAGCTCACAGTGCTGTGACCCTGAGGGAACCATTTCCAGCTCTCAGGGCCACCCATGCGAGACTCCCTGGGGAGCAAGAGCCTCTGACCAGGGTAGATAAGGGCAGAGTCCATCACCTTTCCCTCTGCTCCTGCACAAGGGTCCCCTGAAGGAGCAGCAAGAGGTGCCCTCGCCCTCAGGTTGAGGTCACACCTCTTTGAATGAGCTCTTGTGTCACTCTTGAGCTCTCAGCTTGGGAGTTTTTTGTTCTTGGGTGTTTTTTTATAGCTGGGGGAAACGCATGGAAATGACACCATTCCTTTTGAAACCTCCTGTTCTCAGAGAATCGTGGAATGGTTAGAGTTAGAAGGAATCTTAAAGATCATCTTGTTTCACCCCCTGCCAGGGGCAGGGACACCTTCCACTATTCCAGGTTGCTCCAAGCCCCGTCCAACCTGCCCTTGGACACTTCCAGGGATCCAGGAGCAGCCAGAGCTCCTCTGGGCACCCTGTGCCAGGGCCTGCCCACCCTCACAGCCAAGGATTCCCTCCATATATCCCATCTAACCCTGTTCTGTGACTGCAGTCATTCCCCCTTGTCCCATCACTCCATGTCCTTGTCCCAAGTCCCTCTCCAGCTCTCTTGGAGCCCCTTTAGGCACTAAAAACGGCTCTCAGGTCTCCCTGGAGCCTTCTCTTCTCCAGGTGAGCACCCCCAGCTCTCCCAGGTTGTCTCCATGGGACATCACCTTGTCTAGGGACTCCACAGCAGAGCACCCACAGCTCAGAGCAGTTTACCTGCAGGGTGAGGACTGCCAAAGCCTGTCACCCACCCCTGGGCGTGCAGGGCTGGGTGTCAGCCCAGGTGTCACTTACCTGGCAGCTCAGCCCCAAAGGTGTGCAAAGCAAAACAGCTCCTGGCACGAGCAACTTGCCACTGACTGTGGGATCTTTGTCCCATATGGGGGGGAAGAGCTGCCTTCACCCCTCAGGAGTTCTCCACAGCCTTATTGCCCGTCCACACAGGATGTCCTTTCATCAGAATACCTGAGTGGCTCATTATGATTTTAATTTGGTTAAAACTCTCTGCTTGGCAGAGGAAAGCTCCTATTTCCTAGGCAGGCAGCAGAGCCATTCCCACATTAGCCCAGGGCTCCTGCAAGCACACACCAAGTTTCCCTGGTCACCTGGGCTGCCTCTGCACCAGTTTGGATCTTAGAGAAATCCAGTGGCTCCCACGTGGCCACAGGAACATCCAAGTGGCCACAGGAACATCCTTGTGGCCACAGGTGCTTTGAGCCAGATGGTGCAGGAAAGAGGAGGTCACAGATGGTCACACCAGCAGGAAATAGAGGTGCCCCAGAGACACCAAAGAGACTCACAGAGCCCCTGAGAAGTCCAACTTCCACAGAAACTTTTGGGATCTGGCAGCTGGACACCTGTATTGAGCTAAGCAATCCAGCTGGAATCACACAGGGGGTCTCCAGACATCAGAACACCCTCCCTGTCTGCCCTCAAAGCCAACACACATAAGTAATTACTGCAATGGTATAGAAAAAGAAGTAGCATTAATAAAGATAAATAAGGTTTCCAACAGCTCCACGTTGGAACAAGGAACTCTGACTTTGCTACAAGGCTTAATAAGGTCAGGAGACACGGAGGGACAGGCAGGGATTGAACAGAAGTTGTTTTGCCAGAAATTATCAGCAGGGAATGGCTGACAATTGAACCTCTCTTCATGTAGACTTCTAATTCCTGCTCCCCTTTGAGCACCACACGTGGCAAAGGAAAAAATACCAATTCAGTTACCAATTTGCCCCTACCTAAAACATCAGGTTGTTAACACTGCTTTGTCACTGCAGAGAAAAAAACCCCGAACAAACCATTAATGGACAGGAGAGGGAAGATTAGATCGAAGATTTGAATGTAATCACCTTGCAGCTCGCTCCACATTTTATACCCACTGATCCTGAAAAGTGCACAAGATAAAGGGGGAAAGGTGGGTTGTCATGGTGCTCCCCTTTCACTTGTCAGGCACTTTGAAACATGATTGACTGAGCAGCCAGAGCTTCTTGCTAAAGGATGGAACAGTCTACTGCATGATTTCACAAATGCACATTTGAGCTTCCAAAGTGTTCAGCTGGAAAGAAAAAATAAATCAGGAGAAACGCGCAACGGAGAAAAGAGAATTCACTGCTAATGGGGTGAGAAAGGCAAAAGCACCGTAAAACAAGCTGTGATGGAAAGAAGAGCAATGTTAGTTGGGTGTCAGGTAAGGCACTGGCAGGTGTCTAAGAAAGCACCTTGTCCCTTTGAGGTGTGTTGTGCCATTCCAGGGTGATGGAAGAGCACAAAGAATGGCAGCCCAGCTGCTGGAATGAGCATCATGTGCTGACCCACCCACAGCCAGAGGGAAAACCTCCCAGGGAGCAAACACCTACCTGGGCTCTCATCAGTACACTGCTCGAGCAAAGGTGGGCCCAGAGCAGTGAAATTATCTTGAAAACAAGAAAACTGATTTCCTGTAGAGTCATAACTGTATTGCCCTCAACTGCTTTGTTCCTTATCTTTTTTATTAGTTGAAAAAAAAAAGTACATATCAAGAAAAGGCACAGACATAAGATTTCTCACAGGTTTCACTTTTAAAAAGGAAAATTTTCTGGTATGTAACCACCGTCACCTTTGATACAATACCTGCATCCTGTTATTGTTTTTATGAATCATAGTCTTCCACTTGATTCATAGTGATGAAGCAGCAATGCCCTGAGCTCATATCCCTGCTGGAAAATGAGCATCACACCTTATCACTTGCCTCTCTTGAGCATCTCTGCATGAGTATTATCTCCCCTTCTATTCCACACCATTCATCTCAACCCTCAGGTGTTATCAGAGGCATGAAAAGCAAATCAGAGCTCACTTACATTTTTGCCAGTGCATATTCTGTGGCGGGATGGAGCCTTATTTTGCCTCCTGGGTGAAGATGACTTGGCTTTGTGTGTTTGGCTCCTTGACGGGGCTGTGACAAGTGACTGTCAGGATGTTTCTTTGAGCTTTTTAAAAGCCCCGTGTTCCCGCTGAGCCCTGTGATGTCACCACATCCTCCAACCACAACCACTTCTAGATTTTCCCTTGCTCTCTGCTCTTCTTCGTGATGCTCAGCCGTTCCTCCAAGAGCAGTGGGCTCTGGAAGATATTATGCATTAAAAATAATAATAAAAAAAGGACTTTGTCTCCCCGAGGTGTGTTTGAGCAAACAAATGTGGAACCTGCCCCTTGTGGGACTTTTACCACAGATTTGCAACATTAGGTCAAAAGGTTCGACGGCAGCAAAGGGTCTTTCAGTAAAATTTTGACCTTCTGTGGCACTAAGGATGGTCTTGGTTCACTAAGACAACATTCTGCTGCTTCAGGTGGCACTCCTGCTGTCTCCACACCCCCTGCCTACCCCAATCCAGCCCCACACCTTGGCCCTTTAAATGTGCAGCACTTTTAGAACACAGACCTGCCGTGTTTGCTCCTGCCTTATGAGAATCTCAACTCCCCGGGGGCCACTAAATTTGAACTGCTGAGGAAACACCTGTAAACACTTCAAGCCTCATTAAGCGAGGACGTCCTTCATTTACAAAAGAACCCCCCCCCCCTTTCTTTTTTTCTGTTTTGTTTTTGTCAAAATACAACACTTCCCATTAAAGAAGAAACAGCCCTTCCAAAATAGCTTGTGGAGCTGAAGGAAGGCTGAGGGACACTGGTCATAGGAGTTTAAGGGCATTATTAACACCACCATTATATCTTGCCTATCACACCATGACCACGACCTCTTAAACCTCCTAACACTCTTCCCTCTCAAAATCAGGGCACTGGGATGAATTTTCCCAAGTAACCCTGACTCAGGAGTTTCATTCCCAGAGAAACCTTTGCTGGAGGCTGCACAGGGAGTTCAGGGTTCTGCCATTCCCACCTTCCTGCTCAGTTTTTGATCCCTGAATTGCCAGAGCCCCAAAACTTGCTGTCACAAATTTCTCTCCCCATGAAAAGAGCACGGCAGGACCTGGTGAGTCCTTTGGCCAGAAGTCTATCAAAGGGGTTTTATCCTTTCAATGGAATGTCAAACCCCTCTTGGGAACGGCTCTGTTTGGTGAACCATTTTGCAACACCCCAAACTGAATTAATGGGAAAGCACAGATTTCATCAGAGTAAGACAAAGGGTTAATTTTACTCCCTCTGGTTCAAAGATTTGTCCAAAAAAAGAAAAAAAAAAACCAAAACAAAAACCAACCCCAAAAAGAAACAAACCCCAAAGGAAGCAGAGTGGGTGGAAATAAGGAATGTGCCCCCACCTCGTGGGCTCTCAGGCACGAGGGCATTGTTTAGCCACATTTTGCATATCTGCATTAATGCCCCACAGTACAACATCCTCCCTGCTGCTGAAGTGCTTAGTAAGAGCAGACAAGCCCTTAGCTAAGGGCACAGAGGGGAGCAGGGAGGTGCAGTCCAGATCCCAGCCCAGGCAAGCCAAAGGAGTGACCAAGAATATCGAAGCTACACCAAAGCAGGAGGAAACCGTGGGCTCTCCTAGCTGGGATTCAAAAGCAGTATCGTGTTTGTCCCTAAACTGATGGAACTTCATTTTAGAAACCTCTCAGATGTGCAGAATTAAGATAATGCACCAAATTAAATTGGAGAGCCAGGGCCCAGTCACTTCCTTAGGTTTGCTGAAAGCTCCCAGCACAGTCAGGGGACACTGGGAGATGCTCCTGGAGTGTGGCTTGAGCAAGAGCAATGTCAGAGGGGCTTTGGAGTGTTCTCTGGGGGAGGATTTCTCTGGAAACCCCTGAATTCTGACAGCACAGAGCCACTGGAGCACAGCACGGGAAATCAAGGGTTTAGGCGGGTTTGTGCCAGAAATAAAAGCTGATTTTTCACTCTCTGTGTACATTTGGGCTCTGCAGAGCAGAGCAAGCACAGTCTGAGATTTGTACACAGCACGTCTGGGAAGGCAGGTTGTATAATGCACCAAAGTAAATATACAGACTCATATTAAAAGGATCTATATATGCTTATCATCTCACCCTTAACTATACTTTAATTGAGCTTAGAAAAGCTGTGGATAACATGAAATAACTCAGGATTAAACTGGTTTTAAGGTCTTTACATCAATACTTTAAAAATATGAAGCCAGGCAGATAAAGTCTTATTGTAATAAACATCTAAAATGAGGAAGTTGCAAGAAAGGGGCATGTTTTCCTCAGATAAAACAGCCAGCACTGTTTTGGTGGCTGATAATCCTCCATTTCCATATTTTACACACGGTTACCAGATAAACCTCTGATGTATTAACAAAGAATCACTCACCAAAAAGCAACTTCAGTTACACATTAAAATATAAAGGGCTTTGTTTGAGTAGCCTGGTGACCCCACACCACACCAAGCCAAATAAAAACTCTGCCAAAAAGGAGCTTTTTCTCATTTCATGCGTTTGATAGACGTAATTCAGTTAACGACCATTTACTAATGAGGTCCAAAGGAAGAGACAGGAGCAGAGAGAAAGATGAAAAGCATCCCTTAGTGAGTATCATATTTGCCTCTTCCTCTGACAACTGTCTGCAAATCATGATTCCAGTCTATAAACTTGATTTTGAATCATTGTCAACTATAACCTCTCAGTCTATTAATATGGGTAGAGCCTCAAAGATGTGGCAGACAAATCCATCCCTCCCTCTTTTACATGCCAAAGACAGACTCCATCTCCCCTCTGAGCAGCAGTGGATTCACCAAAACTCACATGGCAGAGTCACAGAGACCCTAAAAACCCCTCCTGCCACTGTTTCCCCTCAGCACAGAAATGCAGGATGAAGGGACTGAGAGAAGGCAGCTTTTTGGCAATCTCACAGCCAGGCTCTCTGCAAATTCAGTTTATAAATGACACCATAAGCCTGACACTGCTCTTAAGGGGAACTAAAACCAAGAGCTGCCCCTGCTGTCTGGTACCACCCTGGCCCTGCAAGAGTTTGGAGTGCTGTGAGATCATTGGGTTATATTGTATTTGTCAATCTGAACCTGAGCTTCGACTTCGATGTTGTCCCACAACCTCAGCTCCAGATGTCCTGGGTGTCGGGTTTTGTTGTTGTTGTGGGGTGTGGAAGGTTTTTCTGGTTTGTTTTCAAACATGTCAATATTAACACTTTAATCTTGCCACGCACCATGAGAAGTAGGAATATATAAGTAGTAGTTTGATATTTAAGAGAGCTTTGTGGTCTGCAAATGCAAATATTTACCTTTGAGGACACAAAAACTAAATGAATAAACGGATCTCTACCTTGTGGGTTTGAGTGAGAGTTCAGGAGACAACTATGCTCAGAAGAGGTTCTCATAACTCTTTCCTAATCAATCAAGAGCCAGTGTAGGAAATGAAAAGCTGAGCCTCTCTTTTGAGGCAACAAGATCTGACACATGACAGGGAAAGATTTGCTATTTCAGATTACAAATTCTCTAACCCAGGTCTTTGCTTCGTACCTTGACATTGGCTGTGAAAACGGAGCAAGAAACGATCCCGAAATGAAGCTCAGAGAGGGCTGGGTTTGTTCCAGGCAGTTGGTGTAAATCACATCACCCAGCCCAGGACCATCCCAGTGCACCCTGGTGACCTCCCTGGGCACAGCCAGGAGGACAACAGGCATCTCCAGGGCTCGGGGGCACCCAAAGCCCGACCACCTTCGGGATGTGCTGAGCTCTTTTCGTAGAGAATCTCCTAATTGCTGTAGATTCATGGGGGGTTTGGACACCAAACCTGCTTTGCTCAAGGTCACATCAGGAATCTGCAGCAGGGCTAGGGGCAGAGGCCAAGCTTTTGGGGCCAGCCTTGTGTACAAGACTGATGCTAATCATGTGCTTCCCAAGGAGTGTATCACCCTTTTTTTAGTGCCAGGAGTATCACTGAAACGAGCACGGTACAATAAACTCTGTGATGATTTTTTTTTTTCTTCTTCTTTCGTTTTTTAATATTGATGTGAGCCTCACACCTCCCACGCCACCCTCTGAAACCAGCTCTGATTCATTCCTCAGCTTTGATAAGGAACAAATGATGCAGCTTTTATATGTTCTCAGTGCTAAAGTCCCTGGGCAGCGTAAATCACCAAAGCCCTCAGGACCTCTGGGGCAGTGAGGAGCTGATCCTGGGGCATTCCACGTCCTCTCCAGGGTTACTGCGTGGATTTTCACACAGAGAAGTGTCCCCTACACATCAGGCTTTACATCAGGCACAAAGGGGAGCAGGAAATCCTTCAAAACCTTCCAAGTGGAGCCCTTGAGAAACTTGAGTTCTAGAGTAACAAGGTCTAGAGTCAAAAGAAAATTAAAAAATCCAAGCCAACTATATTTGTCTGCACTTAGAGAGAGGAGAGATTCCCATGAGCAAGCACTTGTGGTTTCTAACACACATCAAGTATTAGAACAGCCCTTTCCAGGGTTTTTTTGTACTTTATGCTCCTTAGGAGATCATCTGGTCTATTCCAAAGCTCCAAGATGTGACTGATTCCCACAAAAAACCCCAAACCACCTCAGCACTTGTTAAATACTTAAGCTGTTTGTAGAGATCTCATCCCCTGCTCTCTGAGCCAGCAAGAGGACCAAGACCAGTGCTGATCCCACCAGCCCAGGATTCCATGCCTGCCTGCAAAGCCAGCCTGGAGCCAGAGGCAGCCCACCATGTACCTAATGCTCTGAAATCCCTGCCACTGCAGCTTCCCTCTGCACGAGGTGCTCAAACCCTTCCCATGGATCTCACCAGCCTCCCTCAGAGGGTTTTGGGTGAGCTGGCACTGGGAGCAGTCACACAGCCTGTCCCCTTCCACATGTCACAGAGGAACATCAGCCTGGACCAACACAGGGCAAACCACCCATCCGAACGACCTGTTGGGAAATCACCCACAGAACCACCCCCAAAATAAACCCGACAGTGACAGGAATCAACCCCAGATCTCAAATGATTCACGAGGAGGAAACAGCATTAAGAATATCAGTGAATGCTCCACACAGAAGCTGCATGACTGGCCCTGGGAGTGGGGAAATTGAGCCAGCAGGGAAGCCTGGGGTTATCAGCAAGGCAAGCAATGCAGCAGAAACACTTGTTCCATGTTCCCTCTGCAGTCTCCAGCAGGCTTCTGTCCCCCGGCCTGCAGAGAAACCAGCCACAGGTTGCCCCAAAGCCTTTAGTCCCTCTTTGGCGAGTTTGCCAAAGCAAAGTGTGATTTTCAGGGGTCCTTCCAACCATGATTTCAGTGGCCTCCCTTTCTCCTGACAGAAGCAAAACTGAAGACCAAGGAAGGTGTGTAGCACGAGCTCAGAGGTGCTTCTCATGACCTATATTCGCCATTCGTAGAACTGGGTTTCATTCCAAATTCCTCTTACTGCTGACAGGAATTCACATTGCACCCCTTTTCTGAGAATGTCTCTTTTCCACACCCAGGCAAGCCCTAGAAAGGCACCTGAGAGCTCACACTCTGCCTGCTCAGTCCACACAGTGGAAGAAGCCCATCTCAAAGAGGAATATGAGTGGTTGGAAAAGCCACCCTGAGCCAAGCCCTGGGCCCAGCTCACCAAACCAGGGACTTCAACACCTCCTTTCACGCTCAGATATTGGCCCAGGCTTGCCAAAACCAAACAATCAGCATTTTTAAAAGATAAGGGCTTGAAGCAGGCACTAGATATTCTACTATCAGGTCAGATCTTCTGCCACAAACCACTCTCAGCTGCTTGGACCTGATTCATTTAGAGCGTGAACCTTGATGGTGTTGGCGAGGCAGAAGGTTAAACCCTCACTGAGTCACAAGGAAAGTCAAGTCCCCATTGCCTGGTACCTTCTGGAACGTGTTCATGCTGAGAGCACTCTCTGAGCACATTTGCCCCCAGAGTTTCGAGGAGAAAGAGGACTCAGCAGCTTTGGCAGCATCTTCTTGCCTGTCTTCCCCTGAAACCCGTGAGGTGGAACTGCAGAGGAGTGGGCAGAGAGCTGCAGAGAACAATAGCCTTGTGCTGAGCTCTGAGTGTACACAAAAGTTCCCATTGCTTCATTCAGCATTTACTTTGCTGTGGTCTCCCTCAAACAGCTGGGAAAGCCCCCTTGAGGGTGCAGTTGGTTCTGAAAGCTCAGGACGTTTACTTTTCCCAGGACACAAGAGGCATGAGAGGTGAGACAGCTCTCTCTACCTGCAGGACCACCCTCAGCTCATCTCTTCAGCCAGAGTTTCATTCTCTGCTTAGGCTGGGGGAAAAGACTCAATTAGGAAGGTGGGGGAGAGGGGGATTAGAAAAACCTTTATACTATACTCACTATCCTCCATACACTCTTCAGTTTTGGGGTTACTCTGACAGTATTTTGACCAAAAAAGCAGAGTGTTGGCATTAAAAAGAAGACACAAGAACAAGCTCAGTCACATATTTCTCTTCCCTTGTATAGTTAGAGAGAGAGGGGCTTCATATCCTGAAGCCAAGCAGCATTTTTGTGTTTAAATGAGCCCCTCCTTTGAGCAGAGGGTTGCAGCTCCCTGTCGGGGAGCAGGGAGATGTGACTGCACTTTCTGCACCTCAGTGGAAAGATTTCAGCAGGCACACTCAGAAAGACACTCAGACACGTCCCAGCCTTTGGATGCAGAGGAGGATCTCAACATCTGAGTGCTCTGCCTGGTCCTCCAAGGCACCACTCCCTGTGCTCTGATTTGGAGTGCAGCACAACCCAGCAAGAGCCATGTCACCCCTCACTGACAGCTGTCCTTGTCCTGAGACTCCATCACAAAAGGAAGCACAAGCAAAGGCTGTAATTGAGGTAAAAACCAAAGCTGTGCACTTTCGCAGTCAGTATTTACACACAAATTTGTTCTGAAGAGATTTGGATTAGTTGGGTGAAACTGCCACCTGCTGGTCCCCACCCTGCCACTCTGCTGCTGTGCATTAAGCAGTAAAACCACGACAAATGCTGAAAGAAAAATAATTCAGAGGCACCATCGTGTCCCCTCCATGCTGCATTTTATGCCCAGTAAATCAGAGTTTTGGAAAGGGAGCTGTGCAGCAACAGGCACAGGGGGAGGTGGGAGGAAGAGCAGCACCATCCTGGGCAAACCCCTTTGCTGTTCTGCCCTGAGCCCTGCTCAGGACACTCAGCTGAGCTGCTGCCTCTCCAGGGGGATTTATGGCACATTCGAGGAAACACAGGCTGTAAAACAGAGAGTCTGCTCGCACTCTGGTATCCATTTCTGTCTGCAAAGCTTTTCTTTAAGGCCAGTAAAAATTGGCTGTTTAAAACACAGCAGATGTTGGGGATTCCAGCAGCAGCAGCAGCAGCAAAGAGAGCAGAGGGGAATGCTCAGAGCAGACATTCCCTTAAAATACAGCACTCACTGCTCTCTGACCACCCCTGCTTCCTATTTCTGAGGATTCTCTCCCTTCTCCCTTGCAGTGCAGAGGTAAGAGTAGTTGCTGCCACAAAAAGCATTTGATGGACACAGAGAGTGCCCTGGAAAAGCAGAGGCTTTCCTCTTGAAGGATCCAGCTGTGAAAACTGCTCTTCTCTTTCAATGAGTGGAACCCTCACTGGGAGACCTTTTATTGTGCTTAGCAGAGGTACAGAAACCAGCTAGAATTGAACTTGATGATTCTGGTGCGAGACCCAATGAAAGCATTTAATTTTCCATTTAATTGTCTCCTTTGTTCACCTGTCAATGGCTTTGCACACTCTACAGCTATTTATTTTCCACACAATTTCACCTCTGAAGGCACTTGGAGCCAGGGAAAGACTAATGATGAAAGTTTACCTTGCCAGAGAATCCTCACCTGCAACGTGGGGTGGGGCTGCCAGAATTCATTCAGCTCCTGCTCTCCTCTGAAGTGCCAGCCCTGCATGAGCCAGCACCTCCAAAACTCAGAGAAACTTCAGGGATTACACTCTCAGGGGGAGATTTAGGAACCTCAAGCGTTATGACTGTCACAGTCACTCATTTGTGCTTTTAAGTGGATTATTTTTTGTTGTTGAAACTATTATTTTGTCAAAATGAAGAGGTAAAGAGAGCCAGAAATGTACATTTCTGAGTGTGATCCCTGTGCAACAGGAAAATGCACAACCAGTTTAGAAAATATTCTAGAAAATGGGGTAAAAAAAGGAAATAACTTCTATATGCATTAAAATTAAGGTGTTTTTCCCCTTGCCCTTATGTCACTGAAAAGTTCCAACACCCAATTAAACCCCCAGATATCCCCTGGCATATAAATTCTCATTAATCCTCTTTGGGTGCTGGTGGGAGCTGCCCACTTTTGCACCAGCATTACTTGTAACTGCAGTTATAACCTTTAGGGAGACCCAAACCCAAATAATCAGAGTTATTTGTGGCTGTTTTCATGGGTCTTTTTCTTTCCAGCTTAGACAAGGCCAGGTGATTTCCAAAGAAGGAATTTTAAGTTGCTTTTCTGTTTACAGAAGGGCAGAATTTCCATATTGGACAGAGCTGCCTGGGGTTTGGATTACACATTAAACAGTGTTAAAATCCTTTTTTTCCTTTACAATTGCAGGCAGTGAGGGCCCAAAGGCTGGGTCCTGTGGAGTTCAAGTGCATCACAAATGCAGGCACGCTGTGGCCAGGTGAATAAATGCAGTTTTCAGGCAGAAGGTGCCAACAGTGGGTTGAGAACTCTGGGAAACACTTGGCTGTACATCACCTACTTTCTGTGCCCATCCTCTCCTCTCATCTTGAAACTGTGCCGTGGAAAAGGGAAAAATTCACCAGAGCTTGAGAGACAGCAGATGAAATCTGGTGTGTTTTTACCAGGAATTAATTTATCTGCAGCCAGCAGCAAAAAAGAACCTTTTGAAGGCACGAGGTCGGGGCACAGATATCTGCATTCTGCTGCTGGGGCTCAAGGCTCTCCCACATTTGCATGAAGTTTTCTGTCCTGATAATATCACAGAAAAACAAAACAAATCAGATGGTGCTGTTGCAATTAGAGGTTGCTACAGTGAGGGAAATGTGGACTTTCCCAGCTGAGTGTTATGACTCAATTATTCTGATGTTTCCTCTGCCTTCGTAGTATGAATGAAACATCAGAAACAAACACACAGGTGAGCTGAGATGGTAAATATTTTCATGCAAGGAAAAGTGCTGTTTTCAGTTAGAGAATGAGTACCACTGAAATGATTTACTCATTTAACCATCTGCAATAAAATATGTACAGTTTGACAGCTGGTTCACAAGCCTAAGCTGCTCTTGTGACATCTCTTTCCACAGAGATCCCAATCACAGCAGTTTTTTGTTGCCATTCTGTGCATTTTAACCCCGTTGACAGCAGGTTCCATCTTGTAATCCTTCCTGAGACTGAAAAGCCACTGCTGCTGCTTTGCTCTCTAAGTGATTACAGGGACTGAGAGGCTGAAAGATGAAGGTATTAAATACCTTTTTTTTTTTTGGCATTCCTATTGAGCCATAGTTCAGGATGGGCTGTGTTAGCTGGATCAAAGCCTGCTCTGGTCCATGGTGGGGAGTGAAGGTTTCAGGGCTGACTGGTTGTGGTTTAAATCATTTGCCTGCACTCACCCAGAGATTGCAGCCCTTTGCCATCACAACCCTCTCACAAACAGTGGCAGAAACTCCTCCTCGCCACACAATCCCATCAGCAGATTAGAATGCACACCCAGGAACATTTAAATCCTGCTCCCCATCCTCTGTAACCTACAGAGATTCCTGGGTTCTGTCCTGCCCTTACTACTTTGGGAGAAAACCTAAAGGAAGACGTTCCCAGGAAAACAGGGTTTGGGAAAAGACAGAGTCAAGCCTAGGAATCTGCTCAGGAGGAAGTCAGGGTATTAATTAAGCTTAGTTTCCTTCCCCTAAATCCTGCCCTTGGTGGATTTGGTTGCTGTGTTGTGTTTGGGGGTTGGGTTGGCTTCATTTTCTTTGCTTGGGTTGGTTGGACAGACGCTCTGCATGGAATTTCTCTCGAGCATCAGCTCCCAGGCAAGGGGGACTTGGATGATTCATGCATGTTCTGTGAGAGCACAGTGAATTAAATCACCAGTAACATTAACACTGGTCCCAGGGCCACACAAACCCATCATTTCACAGCCAAAACATTCATTATCTTAACAGAGGAGGATCGTGCTGACAATGAGCACAGGCTGCCCAAGGGGCAGAGTGAGGCAGGGCACAGCATGTTTTATGGGCACCGCTGCATTTCTCTGGCTGTGTCCTGTTTTATGGGGACCCTCACACTGTGCTGACCCCTTGCATCCAGCCCCAGGCACAGGGAGCCTCCCTGCTGTTGGCTCAGCCTGCAAACAAGCACTCATCCCCCAGGAAGGGGGAGATTTGCTCAACCCCAGAGGAACAGATTGGAAACTCTCTGAGAGGAGTGGGTGAAACACTGAGCAAGTAAAACACCTCTTGTGGTACTTCATTGCCAGCTCTGAGCTGCCAAGATTTTCACTTCTTTCCCCCCTCTTTCAGCTGTTCTGGTTTGTTTAATTTTTGGGATTTAACATTCATAATCAAGAATCTGCACCTGGAATGAAGTGGGTAAGAGTATTTAATTAATTAAGAAAGGCCAATCCCAGGGATTCAAGCAGCAGGGAAGGACTTGCAAACAAGAGTGTTTGAGATTAAAGAATAGACCCCAAATATGAAAACACTGCAGTTTATTTAATCCTGTTAATCTCAAACCACTGCTGTGGTTTTGAGGATCAGATTTGGGTTCTTTGAGTATTAAAGCTGGTGATATTTGGGGAGATGGATACACTCCTCTGCCAAATAAACCCACGTGGAATCCTGTCATTACCTTTCAGTCTCTGACTCTTCCTGGCTCCTGCAACTGGAAAAGTATCATCATCAGGGCATCCACCTCACAGCACAACAGCAGCAGGAGGAAAAGGAGCCAGCAGCAATGCAAACATAATCCCTGGGGACAGGTTAAAAGGCAGAGAGGAAAAAACACAACTCAGGGTCCTCCCAACTCTGACAGGACACAGAAGAGGAGAGGAGAGGAGCTAATCATTGACTTACAGAGACCTCTGGGCAGAATCCAGGTGTTCTAAGGCTGTTTTTTCTGTTATCCCTGCCATTTTATATATAATTATTTGTTTCTGGAATATAATTCCCCTGAAACACCAGGCAGTGAAATATGGGATGTCTGTGACACCTGAGGGGCACCAGAGCTCAGGGAAAACAAAAACCAAACCCCTCAAACGCAGCCCGTAGAAAAGCAGTTTCCTGCAGGTAATTCATGCAGCACATCTGAGTTAAGGTGAACCCCAAAGATGCCTCTGTCTTGACTGTAAATGGAATTATGTGACCAGCTGAGAATTCCATGATTATCTTACAGATCCCGACTCTCAAGCAGCTGAAATTCAGCCATGGGGACCCAACAACACCCTTATCCAAGTTCAGTGAGTGAGGGATGAACATCCCCCTTTCCCTAAAGCAATGCAAAGAATCCAGACATTTAGAAGTGTGTCTTAAGGTTAAAGAGCTGGCAGGTTAAGGAGCAGCAGGCTTGGAATGAGGCAGTTTGATGGTATCATAAATGCTGTGTTTGTCTTGGAGGTGCAACCTGAGTGATCCTGGGATTCACCCTGCAAGCCTCTTTACCCACAAGTAGTTGCTCCCCTTGCAGTGAGGACTCAAGTGATATTTTTTCAAAGAGAAAGCAATTTGCCACCCTCCAGCTTCCTACAGAGCAGGAATCAAGAGATTTAAAATACTCTGAGCATCCCTGGTCCACCCTGGGAAGGGAGCCTGCCATCCCTGCACAGTGCAATATAAACCTACAGAAACTCTGCTCTCAAAGCTGGAAACCAGGGGGGTTTGGACCCTGACAAATAGAACATCTCCCTCCCTGAGTTCTGCTGACTGAACCATTGCCCTGCTCTTTACTAAGAGGAAATGCAGACTCAAATGGGCTCTTCCCATGAATGCAGAGTCATGAAAAGCTGTCTCCAGGAGCTCACAGCTCCAGGGCACTGGGGCTGATGGTCACCAGTGCCAACCATCACATGGGAAGGGACACGAGGGGTGTGTGAGCTCCTACAATTGCTCCAGCACAGGTAGTGGCTGTGGAGGTCACAGCCATAGCAGAAGAAAACCCCAAATATTTGGGGCCTCTTCTCACCGAATACCCTTTTAGGACTTCTGAACTACCCCGAGACTGAAGCAACACCGAAATCTGAGAAGGGCTGGATACAGGAGAAGTTTCTTCCAGGAACTTTCATTCAGCACAAAATTTAGAGCATTCACCACTCACTGGAGCTCAAGAATACTGGAAAAATCTGGAGGGTTTTGTGGTTCTTAGGCAACATCCCACAGAAAACTGGAGCTCCTGGAGAGGCCAAAACTAACCCAAAAGCCTCAGAAATGCCTGTTCACACAACACTTGCAGCAGTGACCACACCAGAAGGGACATAAATCTGTCCAAGGTCCTCAGAGTCAGCCCAACCCTGCTGATCTGGTTTCTGTTAATGTAGAAATCACCTCGATATTTCTGCTAGTTTGGTTCTTCTCCTGAATTGCTTTAGGATATACAAGGGGCAAGAGGGTAAAATAATGAAGCTGGAGAAGGACTGAGAACCAACCCCAGGTTTCAAGGGGGTCTCTGCTCCCCAGGGAGGACAAGCCTGCTCTTGCTTTCCACAGGTGTAAACCTTGGACCAGGTATTTGCTCCTCCTTCAGCTCTTACTTTTTGTTCTGGAATCATTGGAATGATAACAAAGCACCTGCATATTTAATGTGTCAATTGGCATTGCTCTAACTAGGTAAATATTTAATTCTTTCCCCTTCTCCTTTTTTTTTTAAAGCAAGATCTCCTGGTGTGAGCTGTGTTTCCAGGAGCCTCTTAACCCTGGATAAAGAGGAGCAAATTCCAAGCAACACCTGTATTTTTGCATTTTCTCATTTCCCTACCCAAACTTACTCTCAGCCAGTTACATATCCCAGAAAGTTGCATCATCTGCTCCCTGATAAGTGTATTTTTTTGGGCTGTTTTCTGCAGGAAAACATTGGCTCAGTTGGCAAAGCCCTGCTGGAACATATTCCCTAATTTAAGCAGCTCAGTCTGTGTTCTGAAGAGAGAGTCATTAATGTTCTGGATGAGAATTCAACATTTTCTTGGTGGCATTTCCATCCTCTGGTCACTGCTCACCAAGAGAGCACCAGCATGGCCCTAAAAACCCCAAACCCCTCACACTGTGGAGTTGTGTTACCATTCCCTCTGGGTCTGTGGAAGGGGAAAGGACTTTGCTGGCAGAGGTAGGAACTCTGATGCCAAAGAGTTAAACCTCCTAAGGGCAGAAATTTGAGGGACAGCAGCTAAAGCATAAGGAAGTGGTACTGAATTTACCCAGCAAAGAAGGGTTGGATGCAGGTTTGTGCTCCTGGAGGAATTGGGTCAGACTCCACACAACGTGAAATGATTTATGCCAATGAAATATTAACCCCCAACAAGGGGGAATGTGTTGGAACTTTGATGGGAACTTGCTGCTCGAGAAAAAAGCCACACACGTGGCAAGAAACCAACCCAAACAATGCCCAGGTTGGACTGGTTTGGTCAGAGAGCCTGATCCTCAAAGGCTGACAGAGCAATCATTTATTTATTCGTGGCTCAAGCAAATGACAGGAGCTGTAGCAAGAATAATCCTCAGCAAATCTCTCCTATCAGCAACAAATACAGTTCTGTAAAATATGACTACTCAAGGGCAGCAATTTGGCCTCAGTGAGATCCCTCCTACAGCCCTGTCTTACTGGGATGCTTCTCCTTAAATGTGGTGCCTGAGCTTAATAAAACATAAAGGCTTGGCTAGCAAAGCTGTGTCACAACAGAGCTGGGCACACAAAACTCTCGGAGATTAGTTGATTCCACCACAAAGGAACTTAATGCCACTGACTGCATTTCTTAGCCTGGCTGATTAACAAGGTGTACTTCCTTATTTTTAGATAAATACCAGCTGTCACAATTACTAAAGGAACCCCAAAAAGCAATACTCTACACAACAGTGAACAAACAAAATAGCTCAGTAATCTTGGACGTTTTCCAGAGTTGTTTTTCAGGGTTCTGCTCTCTTTCAGTGTGTTTTTATCCAGAGATCAGCAGAGAAATGCCTGGATCAGGTTTCAGAATTAAGGGTTAATTTTGGGTATCATGAGCTTGATGACTGACTTTAGGAGTGGGGTGGATTTTTTTACTATGTCCTTTCAGGCCAACCAGAATCCCATTAAATTCCTGCCTTCCATTCCTACAGGAAATCTTTTATTTATTGTTGTTTTCTGTTTGTTTGCTTTTACATCAGAATTACTTCTCCACTTGCAAAGCGACTGCTTGAAGTCAGGGATGAGGAACACCAATATTTTCACTCCTTCTTTTTCAGGCAAAGTGCAATAATACACAATCCAGCACCCAACCCCACAGAACAAACAGCATTTTTGTGTCTGTATAAAATGATTTCTGCCTTTCCTTGCTCAGCCATGGTGGGGCTGCATCAACTGACCTCAGTGGGAGTCATTTCCCTGATGCTGAAGGAATTTGGATGAAGGCCACTGGGAATGAAATATAATCTGCCTGTATGGGAAAAAAGTCTGAAACCCGACCCCAGACTAGAAGCCATTGTTGTTTGTGCCTTTCAATTTATTTGGGCATGTAGGGCCTTTGTTTTCTCATCCCTGCTCATGTATTGCTTTAATTATTAACCCTAAACAAGCACATTTTTATATGCTAATAATAGTTAATAGGAGGGCATTTGCAATTTGGCCCATCTGAGTTCTGCTTTCTGACTGATTTGCTCTTCAGACTCCCTGAGAGGCAGATATAAATGAGCATTGCTAATGTGCATTTTTTGTCGGAGGTGGGAGGTTTGTTGAGGATTTGGTTGTAGAAGCATGAAGTTTCTGGCAAATATCCTCAGGGAATGTTAGAAGCAGTTCAGATTCCTTTTAAAGACACCTGTGGTTAATTCAAGTGATTTTTGCCTCACTGTGAAAAGTTCTGCTCCAATACAGGCACCTTGGAGCTCTTATTCCTGCAGGGAATATCAGCAGGACTTGAAAGAGCCCTTGCTCTTTATACAGAGGGGCATTTGAAAAGAAATCTGATATCTCACCACCAAGCAGAGATCCATGAGATTTGGGATCCAAAGACATCCCAGGCAGAGCAGAATAAATGGGACCAGAAAGCACCAGTGGGATGAAGGGTCCCCATGTCACCCTGTGGGGCACAGAGCCCCTGTACCTACTGGCACAGTTGGCACTGCTGCAGAGCATTAGAAGCACCAAAATCCCAGAGTTGCCTGTGCAATTTGCATTCCAGTGCTTGAGAATCACCCAGGGTTTTGTGTTTGGCAGACCTGAGTTGGTGTCAAGGGGTGCTCAGTTCTTCAGGCATCACGTGGCTTTGAAGAGCAAACCTGATACCTTCATGGGCATGCCCAGCTCGGTGCCAAAACTGGGACTATTTCACTCCCATAAAGGTGTGAGGGCCCCAAATTCCAACATGCTCGTGGTTTCTGTCAGGCTGGCACTGAACTTGCTGAATAAAGTGTTTTACTGAATCCCTGCCAGAGCAGACACAGCTCCAGGATAAAACAGGGCACAGAGGAACCTTCTGTCCTTAAGGGATGTTCTCCAGCAAGTCTGAGATTAAGCAGAAAATGAGAGAAAACAAGTTATTAAACATTGTATAACCATCTCAGGTGAAACAGGACAAGAATGAAGAGAAAGGACTTGCCCAAAGAAAAGAACTGCGTGGAAATAATCTGAAAATTTAGGGGTTTGGGGCTCAACTTCCCCACCTTTGTTCAGGTGCAATAACTCACTTCTTAACACAGAAGGAGCAGCAGATCCCAAGTGCTTGTGTCTGTCAGGGACAGGAATCCAAAGGTGAGGGAGACAACGTTGTGAAAGAGCAGGAGAAAGGCAGTGTTTTGCTTGGCCCCCAGCCATGACATTGGATTTCAACAAGGAGATCAGAAATGATCCTTTAAAAAGCCAGCTGTAAACAGAGAATGCTGCTCAAGCACCCAGGCCCCAAAGGAATAGGTGTTTGTGGCTCTGGCTCGTGGACACAGAATATTAACCCTTGGCTGAGCACCCTGAAACTCAGCCTGGCCTCTGCTGGACCAGGAGAAGCCCCATTTTGCTGAATCCTTGGTTTGGGGTGGATGTGCAGCAATAAATTCAATTCCCACCTGGTACCAAGCCCTGGAAGGTGCAGGGAGGCAAAGGCATGGATGGCAGGATAGTTCTGTCCTGACATTCAGAAATGTGGAGATGGTGAAATAAAGGGAGGAGAAGGTGTGATGTTTGTAGCAAAACAGCAGAAAGACATTCAATGAGAGGCAGAACCTGTACCATGAGGTCCTTGTATTCTGAAATACTCTCATTTAATTGAATTCCATGAGTCTTTTCAGATGAATAATTTCCTCTGGGCTTCCCCTGGACTGCTCTGAGTCAGGACCTAAGACCAGCCTCAATTTTGGAAGGGCCCTGTCCCTTCCAGCACCTTTAGGTTACAGCTCATGGTGGAACTGTCACCCAGTCCAGAAAATAACAGAAAATAGAACAGAAAATAACAGCAAATGTCACCCAGTCCAGAAAATAAATATTTTAATCCTCGATTTTACAGGGAGGGAAAAGCAAGCAAAATTCTCTTTCTGCTA
This sequence comes from Anabacerthia variegaticeps, assembly GCA_035583185.1. NCBI lineage: Eukaryota > Metazoa > Chordata > Aves > Passeriformes > Furnariidae > Anabacerthia > Anabacerthia variegaticeps. Next base: position 5,203,630 of record JAWWEW010000065.1, read on the forward strand.
TATTCCTCTCTGATGGACATTTTAACCAACCCTGGGAACACAGGGAAAGCCTCACACCCCATCCTCCTACATCAGATTTATTTCAACACGAGGTTTCCACACCCTCTGCAGAATTCTCTTCCCTGCTGGGCTCTCCTGGCATGGGATGTGGTTTCCGAGGGTTTCCTTCAGGTCTAATTCCCAGCACCATCTAGTGACACAACTGGGGATAGAAGGGCAGCATTTTACACTGCTCCCTCTCGATTTTCCTCACCTGCTTTGGGTTTTGACTTGTCACAAATTAGAAGGACGAGGAACAATTAAATACAAATCAATTATCATCGAGTGAAAGTGAAACAGTGCACATTGAGACCAACTCACTGTTTTGCTTCCCTGGTTGCACCAGGGATACTGAAATCACTGCTCATTAAACCAGGTCTAAAGGCTTTATTAAACTTAAAAAAAAATAAATTAACAAATTCTTAAAATTCAATTTCACTTCTGCAAAAATATTTTAAAATGTGTCTTAAAAGTCAACCCCAATTACTGTATTTTTCCCCCGTGCTTTCTGCTCCAATCTCCTTCCCCCAAAATAACTGCACAGAAATTCCCAGAGCAGTTTAGGGAGCCTAAATCTGTCCCTAAGGAGGAACAGAAAGTGCTGAACCCTGCTCTGAAATCCCTCCCCCCTGGTGCCCAGTTGGACCCTGGCAGTCCCCCAGTCTGCAGGTTATTGGTATGAAAAAGGACCCATCTGCATGGTCAGTTTGCAAAGAGAATATTAAAATTTATTTCAGAGCTCTTCAGTGCACACACAAATGGATGTGGCTCATTTTTCTCCGCTCCTGGGCCAATTGCTGTGTATAAATGCCAGGTTTTCATTTCAGAAGCAGCTCCCCCATGGGTTCAGTTCACACTGTCTCTGTCTCCACGCAGCCAGTCCAGCCTGAGGCACAATAACCCCCAGTCCCTCCATCAGCACTTATTTCTGGACCCAGGAGCTAAATGTGCTTTGTTTCTGAAGGTGTCAGTGCTGAGGGGGTTAAAAATAATGCCAAGAATAAGCATCCAAGAGCCCCGTTCTCAGGAGGTGGAACTCTGTCCAGCCCTCTTAAAATTCAGCAAGAACATGGCCCAAGGACTTGGCATAAAGAAAGATCTTAACCCACTTTGTTCCCTCTCTAGGTTCTAATAATAATTTTGCTTGGCCCATCCAATATTCAGATTTCCAACAAGCCACGTATGAAGAGCCTGACCCTGCAAATTCCAGCAGTGATGGAGGAAGAAGGTGAGTTTTACCATGACTTTCATGCTGGAGCCACCCCTGGAGAGGATGCTGCTCCTCCCCACCTCCACTCACAGTGACTCAGCTGCTTGGGCAGAGTGGAGAGCTCAGGAAAGCAGAGGGGGAATGAAAGGGGATTCCCTTTCAGTCCCAGAGTGTGCCAGGATGCCCCAACACACTGAAAAGACAGGCAATCCAACCACTCTGAGGTGTGAGCACACAAACCTGCCCCTGCCTGCACATGCACACCAATTTTTGCAGCTAAATCTAAATTATTCCTCTGCAGAGCTCAGCAAAGCCCTTGCTGTCCACCAGCAGCATGTTTTACTCCGTCAGCTCCGTGGAGCAGCAGCCTGAGATGCTTTTCACTCTCTAACCCACATTTTAGGTCCTCTGGGGGAACAACTCCACCCTGCTAAGAAAGCAGCATCTGCAAGCACTTATCAGCTGGGAAAGCACAGAGAAGCTGCCTCTGGAACCAGCTTTCAAGTACTTCTCTAGGGTGCCTAAAGGTTTTCTTGGGCAAAGAAAACAGAAGAGGGGAAAAAAACCCAACAAGCCAAAAAACAGGGGAAATATCTGATTTTTTTTTCTTGTAACACCTTTTCAAAATAATCTGAACAAAAAACTTTCTCACTGAAAAATTGGTTGAAGTGAGAAGTAGCCAAAGGAAGAATCATCACAATGCTCCAAATAATTGGATTAATCCCTTTTGGCTCTCTGTGTTTATTAGGTCTCTACATTTAAGCTTGCACCTTCCATTTGCTGGCTATTTGTGCAGGTATAGACTGGGGGAAGTCTCTGCCAGAGAACTGGTGAGCAAAGGAGGTTGAGCCCGTGCCTGGCTGGATATTTGGACTGCTGAGAAGTGTGTCTTACCATTTGGGATTCGGTGATCAATTCCATAATGGATTGGCCAATTGAGAGCACTGGAAACACAAGGCAGTGACAGCTCCTCTGTGCCCATGGGAGGTCACTGTTGCTTCACAGAATGGATCAGATCAGCCAGTTTTAGGCCAACAGCTCCATTCAGATGGGAAACACCTCAAAACCACTTCCATATTTGAGTTTCTTTCCTTAATTCCCTTTCCAGACCCAAACTCAAGCACAGAACCACATCCCTGTGAGTGCAGGCTGGTACTTCTCAGAGCTGCACTGAGAGGAGACCAAATCCCATCTCCACGTGCCTCAAGGCATCAAAACCAGGCAGGTTAAAATAGTTTCTTCAACCCTGATGACACACAAATCCTCAAGAATAGAGGACAATGGGTGTCCTCAACAATGAACTGCATCTGGTCACTCCATACAGCAGGACAAGGAACTGGTGTCACACAGGGGAACCAGCTCTACTTGTCAAGCTCTGAGGAGGCACAAACAGCCTGGAAAACCTCCTGATTTATGTCTGAGGGGGACCAAATCAAACAGCCCAACATGAGAGAGATTTCAGCACGGGGGAGTATTTCAGGTAGGTAAATACAGGCTGAACTTGCCCCCTCTGCCAGCCCTGGGAGCTCGGAATCCAAGGAAAACATTTGGAGGTAACCATGGAGCATCACTGCAGATGAGTCAGGCACAGACAACTCTTGGCAATTAAACAAGAGAAGTCACGCAAAAGGTGACGAGGATATTGTCACTACCCCTTCTGGGTGAAGGGTCTGGAGGGTAAGAGTTATGAGGGGCAGCTGGGGGGGCTCAGCCTGGACAAAAGGAGGCTCAGGGGGGACCTTCTGGCTCTGCAACTCCCTGCCAGGAGGGGGGAGATGAGGAGAGGTCAGGCTCTGCTCCCAGGGAACAGGGACAGGAGGAGAGGAAATGGCTTCAAGTTGTGCCAGGGGAGGTTCAGGCTGGATATCAGGAGGAATTCCTCCATGGAAAGGGTGATTAACCACTGGAACGGACTTCCCACGAAAGTGGTGGGGTCACCCTGGAGGTGTTCAGTCAATGGCTGGGCACGGCACTCAGTGCTGTGGTCTGGTTGACAAGGTGGAGATCAGTCAAAGGTTGGATTTGATGACCCTGGAGGTGTTTTCCAACCTCAGTGATTCTGTGGTTCATTAGAGTTCTATGCTTATATTATATTATATATGTTTTATATTAGTGGTTCTGTGACCCACTCATACTCTCCTGCCTTCCCCAGGTATTTTCCTCTTCCACAGTGAGGATGGCTCTGCAGACTCCAGGTTGTTTCACAAACTCTGGTGCCTTCAGCCCTCAGGCCCGTGGGCTGTGGGGAGTGGGTGGGGAAACCAAACAAGTGGCATGACTTCTTTGGGACAGGGAAATTCTGCTGGAACTGAGCAAACCAACAGGAATCCTTTGGATACCCTCCCTTCCTGGGAAAGATGGTCAGTGCAAGGGAAAGCACAGATGAGGTGACATCATACAGCATCCCCAAATAAAGGTGGAGTGCATTTAGGAGGCACGACATGTGAAAACTGACCTTGTCCATGCCCCCTGTTCTATTTCTGTCACCTAAAGGGAGGGCAGAGCACGAATGGTTACTGAAAGAAAATAACCCCCACTTAGTGAAAACACATCACCTTCCACCCAACAAATCCAAGGATTTCAAGGCCATGGGAAAGCAGGACATGAGGGCCAGGAGAGGCATTCTGAGGAGACCAGGATGGCTGCAGTAGGACAAAGTTTGCCTTGCAACAGTTCTGTTCTGCACAAGAGGCACGGGGAGTTCATCTCTCAGTCGTGGAAGTGCCTGGGAGCTGCCCAGGTTCTCCTGCTCAGCACTGACATCTGTCCTTAGAGCTGCTCCTTGGTGGAGCATCACCCAGAGGACACTGCCAGCAGCCACCCCACGTCACCCAGGGCCCTGTCCCTGCATGGGGCAATGTTTGCTATGAAGATGTGTGGCAAAACACGTCCCAGCCCAGTTCCACTGCCAGCACGGGCTCAGGGCACATCCCAGGCACAGCACCATGTCACCTCTGCAGTGAGGGCTGCAGGGGAGCCTGCACAGCACAGCCCTGCTTCCAGGAGGGACAGCCAGCAGCAAAATCCAGGCATGGTCCACACCACTTCTCAGTTTCAGGCAGCCTTTTAAATTGCTAGTCATCCATTTAGTTCAGGTCCTATTTACACAGGGTGGCGCTCAACTTTAAAGGGAATTACATGCATAATTCTCTTTACAGATGAGCTATGAAATACCTCTGATGTTTTATTTGTAACCCAATCAGACACTGAAAACGTGCAGGGAAAAACCTTCTCCTTGCTTCCTACGTCGCTGCAAATCCCACATCTCCTAATCCCTCCATATGCAAAAGAGAACATTAATAAAGGAAACCTTTGCAACAAAGAGTTTCACAGTCAGGTGAGTTACCAGTTGGCAGAGCAGCAGCATCCAAAGGGAAAGGCAGACAAACACCTAACCCTGCAAATGCCGTTCCAGTGGGTGTGTGCACACAAACATGTAGCAACAAGGGATGGAGGAAGCTGGAGAGCATTCCCCCTCCATGCACAGGGAGAAAAGGAGCTCAACCCACTGGCAGCACAACCTGAAAGTTTGCATGGAGAGAGACTTGCAGAGCAGCCCATCAGGAGTGGGTTGGAAAGGACCCACTTTCATTACAGTCGTTCCCTGGGAACCTCCACATGGTCACAGCTGGTTTTGCTGAAAATTTTACACCAATAGTCAGAATTCCTAAATCAGTGCATCGGTAATTACAACAGAACAGCTACAAAGGAGCAAAAATCCCCCCAACACAAAGGCCTGGCATGCAGTTTTCCCTACAGGGAGTGGGAAGTGCAAACCTGTCTCTCCTAAAAGCTCAGACAGCTCTGTTTATGCCCAAACCTGTGCTTTGACCTCACCCCCTTCCTCAGATGGTCACTGAAGACCCTCACCCAGATGTTCATACTCATTTCTTCCACCTTCAATGCTTGAAATTGTCTCCCTTTCTTAGAATAGATAGTTAAAAAAGCAGAACTCACTAAAACTATGGAAGAAAATTAATATATTCTACAGCCCTGGGTAGAAAATCCTTTTCCCAGCCCAGGGTTCAGTGGGTAATAAGCTAAACAGTTCTGTCCATAGCTGTGGGAATCCAGAGGTACCAACTGAAGCAGTTCCTACAAAGCCTAGAAAGTCTTATTTGGGATCTCTCTGCTTGCTGTTCATGCTGAAACTTGCCCTGCCTTGATGGATATGAAAGGACATGATGCAGCATTATTAGAGGGTCCAAATTTAAAATTGCTATTGAACAGACAGAGGTGAAGCTGTAAATGGACAGCTCATACCCAGCAGTTCTTGTTTACATAACAAGACTCATAAGAGCTATTTGAAATTAGAGTTACCAAGGATTCACTTCAAATATCAGGTACCTGTTGAGGTTGGAAGCAGGAGAATCACGAGGTTCCCAGTTAAACAAATATAAAGCCTTGGAGATCAGTTCTTGTAGAGGCAACATTCCAAGGGTTTTGTTGCTAGTGTTGGAAATCTGCTCCTCTTCTCATGGCTACAGGGCTGCATCTCAGCCCTGTCTGTGCCATCAAACCAGGCTAATTCTTGTTTTACTGTGACTGTAATAACAGATTCTAAACAAGCAGTGAAAACTATTCAACATATGGAGGTATGGAAGAGCAGAGAAAGATGAGAAGTCTCTGCTGTGATTTACTGCCCCATAAATGCAATGACTCACTGCAGCAATTTCCTGTTTGCACTCGGCCAAATTCTCCCACCTCTGCGAGTGATGAGGAGTTCCTTCCCTGGTGCCTCATGCTGCTGATTTTACAGAGGAACAGTGTTCCATGTCCCTGAGGGGCTGGAGCCTGGCCCCAGCCTGGCCCAAACCCACACAATCACTAAGGTAAAGGGGGTGAAGTGCAAGGAAAACTTTTACCAGAAGAGAGCAGAATGTGTCCTTAGCTAAAAGTGGGCACTTTTTGTCACCATCTTGATATCAGAAAGGTAGATAACCTTTTAACTCCCAAAATATCCCTTAACAAGCCCCTTCTCCTTAAACAAACAGGTTCCTTGAGGAATAAACTGGGATATTGGCTCCCTATGTGTTTAATCCCTGAGCCCTGGGGGTTCCACAGGAACAGGGCAGAGCTGCCTCACCTTGTCAGCTGAAATCACGTCAGCCCTGCAAGGCTGGGGACACCCCAGCCCCATCCATGTTTTCCAGCTCCAAATGCACTTCCCTTGCTAGAGAGAAGACCTGTGGGGCAGGGAGCCAGGTAACAGCCCTCCCAGAGCCTCTGCAATGCAGATCAGCTCCTGATTCTCTGCTTGTTCTACAAGCATCAAATCTCCTTTGATCAATACCTAAATAATCCTTTCAACATCCCTGAGCCTGCAGTTATTACTCCCAGTGCAGGGAAAGCAGGAGACAGAGGATTGGGCAGCTCAGGGAGAGGAGTCAGTGCCCAGTTTAAACCACAACACAGATTTAATAATGTTCTTTTAAATTTGCCCCAGAAAGTCTGGCTACTCTGTGTTCAGAGTGATGTATAAGATGATGATGTTTGGGAGCAAAGCTGGAATGCTTTCCAGGACACAGACAAGGAAGCAGATGCCATTTGATAAGCATTGTAATCTCTTTTCCAAACTAGATACTTGAGAGAGATATCTGCTTACTGAGCTGAAATGGCAGAGCCCACGAGAGGCTACAATGAAATACGTTTCCCAGGGGCATGAGAATGGAGTTTAAATCTGATACTGAGGTCTCCTTGTGACAAGGAAATGGACTGCCTACAAGAAGTGGACCCATTTGTCATGCTTTAACCCCACAGGAATAAAATACCCCACAGCCACCAGCTCACATCCCCTGGTGGGATGGGGAGGAGACCTCTGAAAAGGCAAAAAAGTTGTGGGGTGAGATAAGGATAGTTTAATAATTGAAACAAAGCAAATAATAAAAATTAAAATAACAGTAATAAGTAGCAATGGATATGAGAGAGGCGGAGAGAGAGAAATAAACCTCCATCAAAGCCAGTGAAGCACAACACAGTGTTCAGCACCCACTGCCCAGCCAGTCCCTCACAGCTTCTTATGCACTTTCTCACTGAAAATTCCTTGATTTAGGGTGAAAACTGCTGAGCAACAACTGCAACAGTGTGTGGTGAGAGCATTATTCTCACACTAAATCCAAAACACAGCACTGTAGGAGCTCCTAAGAAAAAAACTAACCCTATCCCACCTGAAAACTGGTTTTGAGAATAGAATTCCCTAAACATTTGCTTCAGGATCAGTTACTTGCTTGCACAGCCCTATCAACTACTCCAAGCCAGAGGCTGCTTTTCCTACACACACATTTTGCAGTAAATCAGCCAGAGTTTGATTTTTTCTGTTTCATACTTACAGAAAAATAACTTCCAACTTGTAGTCAAGCTTTTCCTGGGAAAAGTAATTTCTTCATCAGCTGCTCAGGATTGTTAGGAAAGAGGGTGGAGCCTCCCCAGGTTGACGTCCCTCAAACCTTACCTGAGTATAAAGAGCAAGGGAGAACTGCAGCCAAGAAACTCTCAAAAGCTGCTTCCAGTGGCTGCTGGGATTCCAAGGCTGGTTTTATTCTGCAACTGCTAGAACTTGCTGCTCGAAAGAGAAGGGGGAAGCTGGATCCAGCTCACAGTGGCTAATCACATTGGAGAATCAAATACAACTACCATGGTCTCAATGTGAAACTGGATCGATTTTTAGTATTATTATTATTTTTTAAACACGACTGAATAAGGGTTTTTTTTTTCCTGCCCTCTTCTTTTTCATCTTTTTCTACACACACAGTGGAAATGTTGCAAACAGCCTGTGTGAGCCCTGAACTGCTGGTCAACCCAACCATGGGTGAAACTGAAATGTGTGGCTACAGCCCAGGCCAGGGCTCTCCACTGCCTGGAGAAACTGCCAGTCCCAAAAGCTGTTTCCAGCAGAGCCCATCGCTGCCAGCCTCTGGATTAACTGAGCTCAACGTTGGGAGCCCCACGATGTGCCCTCCTCCCTCACGTAACCCTCGAGAGATGCCTGCTCCTGCTGGTAAGAGCAAACCTTTATTCACATCCCCCCTTTCTGCCTCTCTTGCAGACTGATGGAGCACCGTGGCTGGTGGCTCCCCTGGTGCCACCCAGAGCTGTCCTGGCAGCAGCACAAAGCTCCTGTGTCAATAGTCACAGAGGTTCAGCACATCCTCCTGCTCAGCCACGCTGTGGTTTTGGTGTGGCTCTGCTGCTGAAGTCAGAAATGGCTCTGTTTTGTAAAGGATGCTCAGTATTCCATCACTTCTGTCCAGCTCCAGCCTTTTGCTGCTCATTTACATTCTGAATTGCCAGTGTAGTTCTGGCTTTAACAGCAAGGTGATAGATATGACCTTCTGAGATATTAACTTTTCACAGTCACATGGAAGTGTGTTTGGTGAATCATTGCCTTTGCAGAGTTCTTCAAGTTCTAGGATACATATGGGCATGTAATCTCATTCATCACATGGCATTTTTTGCTGGAAAACCTTGTAAGATAACAATACATTAGCAATTTTGGTGGGGTTTTATAAAGCTTTTCAGGGAGGCCTTTAAAATACTCTACAAATAGTAAATAATTCATTGTCAAAGCACCAGTCTGAAAAAGAAAAAAAAGGAATCATCTCCATTTCTAGTACAGTCTGAGAAATTACATTTTGTGAGGTCTCAGTGTTTTAATTATTCAGTGCTAGGTTAAACACTGAGAAATGCCAGAAATGTTAGCACAAACCCAACAATTCCATATGTATTCCAAAGGCACCATTTGGTGCTCGGGCTGCACCAGGCTCCTGCTGAAGGGGTGGCAGCTCTCACTGCCTGGGGCAGCGAAGGGAAACGAGATCACGCAACTAGAAACCACAGCTCGTGTGGCTGGTTCCCATGCCAATACTGCCTGCTCTGGGGCATCCTGGCTTGGGGAGCTGCACCCTCCCTGTCTGGGGAGCTCCTGCAGGATTCAGCCCCAGCCCAGCAGGGCTCACACATGAGAGTCTGGTGGGCAATGGGATGGACATCTCATATTTTATTCAGTGCTGTTTTCTCCAGCAACAGGACCTGCTCGCCCCACACCCCTTTTTCACTTGAGGCTGCTGTGTTAATCCAAGTGGGTTTAAACACAAATGCTCTTTTCCCTGCCCTGGGAAGAGGAGCTGCTCCCTGCTCCAGCCGGTGTTGCTGCTGGGTGACTCCTTACTCAGTGTCCCACGCTCTGATTCCCAAAGCTTGGGCTTCCTTGGAGCAGTGGCTTTCTCTATGCTGTATTTTATGTGCTGACCAACTGGGGGGACTGATCTAATGCATTAAAGCTGTAATTTTATGAAGTTCTGAATGGATTCCATTTGAAGAAGATTATGCTCAAGTGGGGGGACACACACGACACGAACAACAGTGTTACATAAAAGGTATTTCAAAAGCAAATGCATTTAAGCTCCTAATCTGGGCAAGTCTTTCAAGTTTGGGAATAGGAGCACAAGATGCAAGAAGGCCTAACACAAACAATCACAGAGCAGCTTGTTTTGACAAAGACCAGCTTGTTTGGACAGCGAGGTATATTCTCAAATAGCTTTTCCTTTCGGTACAGAAAATCCTTGTTTCCCTTTGGATCACACCACATTGACTTCCAAACACACACTGAGAGCCAGTGGGGAAAGGCAGAGGCCAGAGCATCACCCTGTGAGCTCTGGAACAATTGTGCTCCTTATTGTTCCACTGATAACAACAGAACAACCACAGGGCAGGAAACTGCAGAGCCAGATTTACCACAACACATGGAAACCAGAACATGACTAAGAGGGGCAGAGACCTCAACCCTTCTGACATATTCCCCAAGAGCAAGCACATGCTCTAAGTCACTGTCCCTGAGCTTAAGGGCACAGAGGAAAACTGAGAGGGAATTTATTAAAGGACTTTTCAAGCAGAAGGGAGGCCAGAGCTAGGGAAGTGTGGAAATTCCCCCCAAGCAGTGATGGACATTGGAATCACAGGTGGTGCCTCAGGGTGACCTCCTCCTCCCACTCTTCCATAACAGCTCAGAGAATTGTGTTACTTTAAGCCTCATGTTATGACTTTTCCAGACTCTGAACTTAGCTCTGATCCCCCTCAGAAGCGCTACATGGGTGTGAGAGTAAAGATGCCAGTGCGGGAATTGCTGAGGAAAATTCGGCTTTCCAAAGGCTTGGACCCAGCCCACAGCAAGGTGAGGACTCTGAGTTGAGCAAATCCCAGGGCTGTAGCATCTTGGGGCACACACATCCCACTCCCAGAGCCCTGGAGAGGTTACACCTACAGCTCCTGCCTCTGCCAGCCACCAAATTAATGCTTTTGATGAATGTACCAAATTTTGAGCAGGATGAGGGCCTGTTAAGAGAGGGACAGCAAGAACCATCCATGCCACTGGTATTATGGATCAAGCCAAGGAATGTCCAAGAACCAATAAAAACATTGCTCCAGCAACCCAGGTTTCTGAACAGCCCAAGTTGCTGGTGGGCTCCCAGATCCCTGGTTTGATGTAAAACCTTTATAAACCTGCCATGAATTACCCACTCATGGGAATTTAGCCACCATCAGAATCTGCTGAGCAAAACACACGGCACAGGGCACAGCAAACTTTGTTCATGTTGCACTATTTGCCACTGTTTCATATTAAGTGCCTCAAATTGAGTTTGGGTGGTTTTGTCTCCTCAGGAAGCCTCATCAATGAAGATGGTAACCAAAGGATCCTCGGGAAAAACAGGTTTGCAAACTCCTCTGTGGGTAATAGAGCCTCCTTTTCTAGTAGCATCATCAGTGTTGGGCACCCAAAGAGCCAGACCTCTTCTCTCCTGTAGTCAGTGACCCACAGACTAAATTAGGTTGGAAAAGCCCTCTGAGACCATCAATCCAACCTATGGTTCCCTTAAATTCCAGGAGGCAGGTTAGCTGTGCATCACCGCCAGCTTTGTGTTATCTGGGGCAGAACTTCTGATGGGAGTATCTCCTGCGTGTATCTCCCTCCCACCTCAACTCTAAATAACTTGTTCTTCCTTTCTTTCCAGCAGAGAAGAGGAGAGCTCACCCTTATACAGAGAAACAGCTTAGACAGGTATGCATAACACCTTGAGCCCCGCTCTGCCAGGCTCCTGGGGCAGAATTCCTGTTCTCTCACCCAGGGAGAACAGGACACTTCATGCCTGCTTTCCCTCCCCCATCCCTGGTTGCTGTTTCAGAGCAAGCAGAGCATTGGGCAAACGCTGAAAGGCTTGGAGGACCTCGATATGCTGGTGGAGGTGCTGCAGGAGGACCTGAAGAGGAGCCAGCTGAAGGAGGAGTCCCTGAGCCCTGTGCCAGCCGCGTTTGGGCAAGGCTTCTCCCGGTGGGAAAGCGCAGGGAGCAAGGCCAGGCAGCCCAAGCTGCACCAGGGCTGCTCCTCCAGGGATCTCAACCCACTGCTGAGGGGCCAGCCAGAGAATCCCTTCCATGGGCACCAGGAGAAGGGGATGTTGCCAAGGACGAGTGGCAGAGAGGGCAGCTGGTGGGTGCAGGGGGCACACCCGGGCTCCCAGAAGGATTCCACGAGGAGTTCCTGCCAGGGCACATCTGCACACCTCAACCCATCCCAGATGCTCCTGGAAGCTCAGCCAGGCTCTGCAGATGCTGAGGGACATCTGAGGTTGGCCCCGGGTTCTTTCACACAGCAGGATCTCTCTGCCCTCTCCTTCTTCCAGTTCCAGCTACGCAGGGAAGAGAGTTTACTGAGAAACATCCCAGCGGAGAAACTGCTTGCTCCTGATGAAAATGGCAACAGGTCTCTGCTTTTCCTCCTGGAATACATTGGTTTCTATTGAAATGTCGTGATTTCTGGTTCCTGGGTCACCCCTTCTCCTGAGGCTTTGCTCTGACTTCACCTGCCACCAGCAAAGGCTTCTTTGCTCCATGGGAAGCTCAAACTTACCTCAGTGCACAGAATTTTGGGCTGGCAGGAAAAACATAAAGACTCTGTGTTTGCAGTGGTATTGCTGAGCTGCAGCTGGTATCAGGACAAATTGAGAGTGTAAAAATATCAATGACTGGGAGGTATATGTAGGGTTTCACAAGAAAATTCAAATCAAGCAAAATAAGGAATTATTACTGAAAAAAAAAATGATATGCAGAAGAGATCCTTCCCATGCTGCAGACACTCTCAGGGCAATTACTTGTGTTATTAGCTGGGAGGGAGAATGGATGGGAGGATTGCACCAAAACATACCCTGCTAGACTAGAGCACAGACTTCCAAAGAACTGGGAGTGGAGATAGATAGATAGATAGATCGATAGATAGATCGATAGATAGATCGATAGATAGATAGATAGATAGATAGATAGATAGATAGATAGATAGATAGATAGAAAGCAAAGGTTTTACTGACCCCAGTAAACCCCAGTATCTCCCTAGAATGGGGTGCTTATAGGGAAAATAGCTATTTATAAACCAATTAATTTACAATCTAAAATTAGGTTCCATACAGTTGAGGTAGTTTGGATCCAATCTGATTGACAGGAAGCATGTCATGACTTATAAACTCTCCTAGTGTTGGTGAGGAGGAGATTAATTCCCATTCCCAATTTAAAATACTTATAACTGCACACAGGGAAAGCTGAGCACAGCACTGTCCTCTTCCCTGGAGAACCATGAACCATGCAGAATAATGATCTTCAGTGCAATAATCTAATTAGGCTTCATTTTTAAGCAATAATGTAACTAAGTAAATTACACCAAGCCACCTACTCCCATATTTCCAAAAAATTCTCAGACATGAATGAAATTAATCACAATTAAGAAACCAAGACATTTCCATTCCCATTTTTATGGAAAAATTCCATCCTCAAAAGTACATACAAAGGCAGGACTAACCAAGCAAGCTAACTCTGAGTTCTACTGAAAGGTGAACAGCAGTAAATAAATAATAAAATAGAAATAGATTAAAATATAAATAAATAATAGCAATAACATAACAAAACCAGCAACATGTCAGTTACTCAGGTATCTCCAAGAATATCGTGCTACAAGAGAAGGGAGAAACAAATAAATGAGATTGATGCCTGCATTAATTTTTCCTCCAGGAGGAATGGAAAACATGCCCAAATTTACAAGAAAAAAAAGCCCTTTTTTGCAATGAAATTCAGTAGAAACACTTGTACCATTTTGAGTAGTTCAGTGAGACTCAATGCACAAATGAAACTGAGCTCTTCTCCTCCACAGTACTCAGTTCCAGTTTGGAAATATTTAAGTGCAAGTGGAGGGCTTCCCTTCTCTCCGTTTTTAGGGATCTTCCACTCCTTTCCCTGCACAAACAGGGAGAGGTAGCACAAAGGAATCAGGGAATAGCTCCTGCAGAAGATGGTGTCATAACAAGAAGGGAGGAGCAAGAAAACCTGGCAGCCAAAATCCATTATTAATACAGAGCCTAAATAAAGGTTTAAATATCCCCAATATTCTGGCATTTGCCACCCTGAACATTCAATGCTTTAAAATATGTTCTCCTTGTTAATACTGACTATTTTAACTGCTGTTTTACCTTCTAATTGTTCCAAACTGAGTTCTGTTCCAGGCTGCTGCACAAGGCTGTTGCTCAGGGAAGAAGAGCTCTGACTTATGCCCTGGCACAGAGATTTGCATCCCTAAATAAGATCAACGAGAAGGATGCAGAGAAACGGGTAGGAATGCTAATGTGCCAGGAATAAGGGCATTTTCTATCCCATGCAACCATCTTCCAAACCCCAGCCAAGCTCCAAGCATCCTTTTGGGCAGGGTGTCCTGGAAAAGAAGGGAGACAAAGAGGGAGCAAGTATTAACACAAGTCCCAACTCCCCACATCATCCTCTAACAAGCATTGTTATTTTAAAACTATTTTTGCCTTTCACACCAATTTTCTGCCCTCCCTCTCTCCCTCCTTCATCAGACTGCCTTACATCTTGCTGCAGAGAAGAACCAGCACCTGATGGTGAGCGACCTGATATCCCTGGGAGCCAATGTCAATGAACAGGACGGCTGTGGGAAAACTCCCCTGCACCTCTGTGCTGAGAATGGCTACCTGAGGGTTTTGGAGGTAAGGTTTTGGTGGCAAAAGGCACCTTCTTGGGCTTAAAACACACCAGGGGTTTCTGCACCTGAACATGAGCTTTGCTTAGAGATGGAGTTAAGGCAGGAGGGGGTTTGTTGGCGCTGCCAAAGGTCAGGACTTACCTGGATGTTCTCTTTTTCAGGTTTTGAAACACTGCAAAACCAATGGGGTGTGTGTGGAAGTTGACCTGCCTGACCACTATGGTAAGAGGAGAATTTGGGAGAATTTGCCCACCCAGATGCTTGGTGTAGACTCCCAAGGCTGTGGGGAGAGGTTGATCCAGGGAGGTGTTCAGGTCTGACTTGCCCATGCTGTGCTCCATGCAGGGTTAACCCCACTGCACAGGGCTGCCCTTGCCCACACTGCCTTGGTGACAGAATCCCAAAAAACCACCACGGACACGGACCTGGGCAGGTTCCTCCGGCTCCGGCGGGACCAGATCCTGGAGGGAATCCACTGCCTCTTGGAGATGGGAGGAAGGGCTGAGCTGCAGGTGAGGACACAGCAGGCTGCTCATCGTGCCCAAGGGTTTTCTCATCTTCTGCACTCACAGGTTTGCTGTCATTTGCAGGGACTGAACTCCTGTCAAACCCCCACGAGCTGCTTGGGGATTGAGGAGAACACGGAGCTCATGTGTCTGCTGGGCTCTCAGAAACCCCAGGGACAGGACGTTCTTCCCCAGGTAACTCTTGCTCATTTCCACAGGCTCTGGGATCCAGACCAAGACATTAAATGCAATAATATAAACCACACCATCCTGGGGATGCAGGAGATGGTGCTCCCAGCCCTGTCCTACCTTGCACAGGGCAGGAAATCCCCTTTGAGTGCAAAAAGCACCGCACAAGCTCTTTTATCACACTTTTATCCCATCGCAGCTCCAGGGTCTGTTATGTTTGTTATCATCAAATATTGGCTGCATTTTTGGTGCAGGAAACAAGACACCAACACTGAAAAGCAGGGCCTTGAGTGCTTAACAGGGGACAAGTTTCTAAAGTGAAATTCTGCTCTGTGGTGCAGTGTCTGGCAGAGATTCCAGGATTCTTGTCCAATATTAAGCAAATATTCAGTGCTTAAAAAATGTTCCAGCTCTTTTATCTTTTCTAGGGCCTTTTCTGACTCTGTCAGATAAGGGTTCCCACCAGTGTAAATATACAGAGACCAATAATATAAAAATATTATTACGTATACACAATATGTAATAGATATATAACTATAGCATAGTATAAATGATATAATACAATATACAATAAAGTAATATAGAAAATATACGTTATAACAACCAGTATTGCTCATTTATTATGAATATATTATAATAATAATTAGAAATATAGGCTAAAAGTCCCACTGCAAGTCATTGAGGCACTTCTCTTCTTTACAGCTGTGCACTGTAGGAGAGCAAACACAGCAGGAAAAAGAAATCAATTCCATAATAATTGACTGTTCTGGTTTCTTCCTCTCCACAGACTTACAGCTTGCTGGGTGCTCCAGGAGGAATTGCCAGTCCCTCCCCACCAGATGATTTCCCTGAGCTTTGTTCCATGCCAGCCTCGGACCTCTTTGATGTCATCCTTACAGGTAGTTCTGCACAGAGTCTCTTCTCCTTGCACATCTCCTCCGTGCCCAACCCCAGGCAGGAAATAGGGCCATAAATATGGCACCAGAAGGAACACTTGGCACGTGGGCTGTGCTGAGGTTTGGTGGTTTGTTGCCTTGCAGGGAAATGCTGATGACACTCATGCCCTGCATCCCACGATCCAGCTGCTGCTGAGGAGCCACCAGAGGACAGAAAGTCTTTAAGTGTGTCATAGTTCCACTGCTGGAAATATCTCATCTGGACCCAGAGTTCAAAAGCAAATCAATAAATGGGGGAAATCCTCAGGGCAGGTTTCACCAGCATTAGGAACTCAGTGTTAGATGCTCCAGGGAATGACTAGGGCTTGATTTTCTCCCAAAGCTGAGCTCTTGTGCTTCTCCTCTGAAGTTGGAGTGGTAGCTGTTCTATTATCTGGTGATGTTTGATGGAGGTGCCTGGTTTAAGATAAAGCCCTCTTTGTTTTTAGCCATGCAGGGCCCAGTCTGGAGGGTGCCAGTGTAAGATTGGTCTCTACACTCTGAATGGAATGTTCAGACGTGCTGCAAACCTCAGGCAAAGTGTCATTTTAAACGTGAGCTCTGAGAATTCAGAGTCTGACGAGCTGTATTTCATCCTTTCTAGAGTCTGGCTCTGAATTTGTCCAAAAGTTGTCATGCTTTAAGGCAGCCCTATTGGAAAATCCCTCCAAAAAAACCCATACACACTCTTACTGGGCATGTTGTTTTCAACAAAACCTAAGCTTTTAGTTCATGCAATCAGAATTTGTACCCATAATGGATTGGAGGTGAAGTCTGGGACAAGGTGTTTTGAATCAGTTCCTTTCACTCTGGGTGATCTAACAGAGGCTTTTATCTTTTTGAGATTTAAATATATGACAACACTTTCCAAGGATCATTCCTCACACAAAGCAATTTTGCAAGTTAATAGGATAACAGGGAGCTGAAGTTATCCTGTGCTGCCAGAAAACCAAGTTATTCAGTAGAATTCCTATAAATCAGAGAATTTTAAAGAGTTCTTTCTTTCCAGACTCACTGTCATTTACTTTGAACTTCTGATTGTGAGTTAGCTGGTTTCTGTGAAACTTCCCTGTTTGCTACATATGGAGCAATGTACTTTTACAAACCTAAACCCAAAAAGGACTGATCCAGCACTGGCTCACGTGTGCTCCTCCTGTTGAGCTCAATGGGAGGTTTTCCACGTGGAAACACTGCAGGATCCAGTATTAAGTACTCAGCATGTTTGGAGAATATTTTTTTAATGAACTCTTTGCATTTTCTTCCTGTAAAAAAAGGTTACTTTCATGTTATTGGGTATCCTTAAGTGTTAAGCTCCAAGAGCTATGTTGCACAACATGAATTAGCTTTTACTGACAAATGACAGTGTTTAAGTTAATTCCATTGGGATTTGGGTCATATCCTATGATTCTTATGCTCTGAACAGCTAAGAAGTTCTCTTTTGTGTTTTCTCTAGTCTGGATGAGACATGATACTTCAAAATCTTTCAGTATTTCTGTAAAAATATATATATAATTTCTTGTTCACATGATGAGTTGCATAACCCTATGGAATGGCCATCCAGCTCCTCCCATAACTGTCCATCATGTTTTAATCATGTGAAGCCTTTCCTTTTTCCTTTCTGTCCCAAGTTTTACTTGGAAATACAAATATTTTCCTCTCTGACTATTTCCCTCTTTTCATTCTTCCTTCATGTTTGCATTTGAACCCACATCTGCTCTCATGTAACTTTTGATTCATTTGAAGACAATTAATGAGGACCTTCCATTTGTGGGATTTAAGGATCAGATCCTACACCCATGGAAATGAAAGATTCCTTATTTCCAGTGTGAACTGACCAAGGAATTCCACATCCCATACAGAGCCAAGGATGGAGCAGTGTGTTGAACAAATAAAGGAGTGCATCAATAAGCATTTTCAGTGAAGAAAAATTCATTTCCTCACAGGATATCTTTTAAAAAAGCATAGAAAACTCCCATATACATTATAATATTAATCAAGTTCTTTTAGTCACCATCCAGGTGAAAGGACAGGAAGCTTAAGCTACTCATATATATCATTTATTCAATATACTCAAAGATGAACTCGCTTCTGAAGTGTATTCTATAAGTTATCCATTAATTGCATTGATGTTAGTAGGTTGCTTTCCATTGTTTCATTGTTCCTTCCTGTCAATAAATATATTATTTCATGCAATAACTTGTTTGGTTTTCGTACTTAAAACAGGAGGGACTGTCATGGAAAGAGCAAATTAAGCAGAGTTTAAATGCTGGCAAGGGTGAAAGGTGTTGTTTTGGATTTAAAGGGTACAGAAAGCAACAGCATTATCAGGAAATTCAGGGGGAGGAGATTTATTTCTTAAAAACAAGAAATATAAACCCCCTCTTTCTTTTCAAGGCACATTCATTAACTCATCACCTCTAATTAGGAGCCAGAGAAACTGCTGTGAAAAAAAAGGTCCAAGCAGCTCATCTGTAACTGTGACACATGCACAGAATAAATTGCAGAGGTGACAAATGGCATTTAAAGAGGTGAAAATATTGAGGAAGATATTTTATAGATTCCCAAGAAGCTGCATGGCAGACACATGGAATCTCTTCTAAGTGTTAAAGAGTAGAAACAAGGCAAGGGTGAGAGAAGAGAGATTTTGGCCCCGATTTCCAGCAGCCCAGGATTCTGCAGAGGTGTGAGAAGCAGACAGCTCCTCTGGGAGCTTTTTGAATGGCTGGTGAGGGCAGAAATCCTCCAGCATTCTCCTTTCCCACCAATTCTGCCAAAGAGGGTAACAGCACCCAAATTCCTGGCAGAGCTGGCACCCCAATCTGGAGGGATCCAACTGCTTCCCAACCCTGTCAGCCCAGCCTGGTGCCACACCAAGGCTGACCAGCAAAACTCAACCTCCTGATTTGCTTTTGTCCTCCCAAAGGTGTCCTTGAGATCAGGGTTTGCTGCAGAGTCACAATTGTGGCATCAAAGATTCCCTCAGGCTGCTGGATTTTGCTCAAACATGAGATCCCCTCCCAGAGCCCAAGAAGCACAGGAGCTGCTGCCCAGGGGAACAGATAATGTCAAACAGAGGACAATTTCATGATTTAAGGCAAGCAGAGAAAATAAATTATATTACACACCCACCCCCACCCCAAAAAATCTTTCTAACAGACAAACAGAAAGAATTCAACCCAAGGGGGCTGGACACTGCAGAAAACCCTTTTGGGACTCTGGATCAACAGCTGCCATTCAAGGAGAAACACGAGCATTTCCTCAGCATCCCCTTTCCCATAAGTGCCCTTCCCTCTCCCCGCGATGACAGGCAGGCTGTGCTGCAAGCAGGGCTGGAGCAGCCAAGTTTCGGAGCCAGCCAAGAGGGAGAGGCTGAGCTCTTGGCAGATTGGGGTTCTTTTACAGCAGTCTCACCCAGCAAGTTTTCTTTTTCCTGCTCTCTTTGTGGCTAGAGAAACTTGGAAGCCAAAGGATCCAATTTAAAGGCAGACATGTTCCTGCAGCTGTGCAGAGCAGATGAAATAAATCCAGGGAAGGGAGTCCCACTGAATGAAAAACTGGGTGTCTGAGGCTCTCTCAGGAGGGACCACAGTGGGGAGAGGCAAGAGAGACAAGGAGGAGGAGGACAGGACAGCATACAACCCACATACAACCAGGAGCTGCAGTTCAGGGTTGAGCCTCATCAGCCTGTTGACCCCAAAATCTCACTTGTCCTCAAGACAAGAATGCAGTTCAGGTCTGGAAGCTGCAGGACCTGCCCTAAAGAAATCCCTTCTGTCTCAAGACTAAGTGGGGCTGGACTTGCAGCCAGCCCAGCTTGCCCCATCCACCTTTCCTTCAGCAGCCCAGTTTTGGGGTTCACTTGGCTCAGCAGCAAGAGATGAGGCTCCAGTGGATAAAGCATCCCTTCCCAGGGGTCAGAGCCCCACAAGGTGCTCTCAGCAGGGCTCCAGGCACTGCTCTGCTCCACTCTTGGCCATACAAGCTGCTACACCCATGAGAATCCTGTCTGGGTAGGTCCCAGCTCTTAATTATCTCTGTTTCTTATCTCCAGCTATCATCACCAGCCAAAGAAGTTTACAGAAGTCTTGTTTTTCTTCCAACATAACAAGATCTCCAAACACAAACACTGAAATGTGTGTGGTGTGATAAGTGCATGCAGAAATCATCACACCATCCCTTCAGAAACCCGAGTAACCCAGGAGAAACACTCGGTGCAGACCTGGAGGAAAGCAAGCAGAAGGAATTAACACAAGAACCTAGTGGCAGATTTTAAATGTTAACTTTGGCTCGGGTTTGCTTTGTTTTAAACAAACCCTCCCCCCCGGATGCCTTTGCTGCTGATGAGTAACCAGGTTTTGAATCCTTCACAATTACTCCTAGCAAGGTATTCACAGCTAATTGGGTGCTAGAGGCAGAGGAACACACACTAACCTGCCTTCAAAGGTCTACACAAAGGCCAAAAATATTTCCATCCTCACAAACCCGGAGACTGAAAGGATTTCTGAGCCCCCTTTGGTTTTAATGTTCTCCCCCACATTCTCCTGCATCTCTTCCAGCTCCTTCCCTGGTCCTAGAGCAGGATCAAAGGTGCCTTCCCAGCCCTGCTCAGGGGTCTCAGCTCAGCCAGGCAGAGCTGCCTGCTGGAAAGACTCAAGGGAAGAGCAGTGAGCAGAAATGACTCCTCCAGGGCTTCCAGTAAGCTGGACAGTGTCTGGATTTGCTTTTCTAGTGCTTCCAGGTGCACGTTTTGGCTCCTGGGTAACGTGACCTTTCCTTTTCCCTGGAATTATTACTCACTCACCAAGGCAATCCCTTTGCTGATATTAAAAGAAGATAAGTTTCTGCAGAACCCAGCAGTTCTTCGAGGTCACAGCCAAGCAGTGTTTGCCGAGGTGGAGCTCATACACTGTGAAAGTCCATCTTGATGACATTTGTGTGTCTAAGAGAGGGCATTTAAATAGAGCAGTTTTACCTTCCATGTCCACAGCAGGCCATTTATTTCCAGCAAAACACTTGTCTGTTTGAAACCAAAAACCTCAAAGCTGCATTGTCTCACAGCTAAAATAAACTTTGGGGTTTCATTCCCTGAGGCAATGCTGTATTCCCCACGTCATCTCCTCCCCCAGGACCAGAGTTCAGCTCATTTATATCACCCAAGGTTTTAATCCACCTATAAAACATTGTTATTGCAAAAATACAACTACAAATCAAAAGGAAAAGAAAATATCTTTCAGTCACTGCATTGTCCCTGAGACTTAGAAAAAAACCCTAAGTTCTCTGGCCTATATCCTCATTTGTTTAAATTTAAATTGTGATTCAGCTGGCTTTTCAGGATTATCTCAGAATAACCAGTCTTCAGGTGAGTGTTTTCCAACACAGCAATGGAATCCCAAGTGCTGGAAGTCCTATGCCCATTTGATTCCCAAAAAACCAGTGTTATGACCATTTGATCCCCAAAAGAATAAACTAGAGGAGCAGTAAATTATGCAGGGTGGGAAAAAGAGGGAGAAATAAACCATAGAGGGCACGGAAAGAGGAAGGGAAGTAAAAGAGAATCTTCCTCGTGCTGGATCCCTTTCACACCCCAGTTCAATGAGTGGTGGTGACAAATAACCCTTCAAAGCCACAGGTTGTGCCCATGTGTTAGAGCTCATTTGAGGTGTCAGGGCTCGAGATAAGCTGCAGTTTTTAGAGTATTGAGTCCTCTGAGAGTCACCTGAGGGCAATGCCAGGAAAAGACACCCCAAGTCCCTTGGCTTTGGCCCAATGTCACTGCCCAGCCTTTCCCTGGAAGTCATGAAACCTATTTCAGCATTTACATAAACTTCTCTTCAAAAAGCCTCAAGTGATTGCAAACCAAGTGTTATCTAAAGGTAACCACCTTCCTTAGCAGAGTCAAGGGCTGCTGTAAATAATATCTGGAGAGTAAAGTTTATGTGGAGAAAATAATAACGTGATACAAGGATGGAGCAGGTTCACCAAATATTTGCACAACAATCTGCTCCCCCTGCAGCCCTGTGGCTCTCCTTGCTTAGGAGCCTTGATTAAATTTTACACAGAAATAAGACCCAAATTTGGCTTAGCTGACCTCCTAATGTGTCAGCCAGGCCTGTGAGAGTGACTCAGGCATTAATTCTCATCCTTGATTAGTCACAGAACATTTTGGGGGGCTGTCAAGTTCCAATCCGTGCCAGGGCACTGACAGCCTGACAGGCAGCAGTGTGTGTCAGTTCTGTGGAAAAGGGAAATGGGGTTTCTGCCTCTCACAGCCATCAATTCATAACCTGGCACTCCAATTCTGCCACAGGCTGCTTATTTATCCTGGCCCATCAGCACTGGACACTGCTTTGTACAGCAAAGAGCAATCAGATACATGACTATGAAACACTTCCTATGGCTCTGTGGCTCCCTGTGAGAAGGAAAGCTCCTAATTGCCTCTGGTATTCCTTGCCTATGAAACCTGAAGCCTCAGGGCATCTCTGGGGTCATTTCCTCAAGACTCTGCATGTTGCTTTCCCAAAGGCTGAACTCTGTCAGACCCAGGACTGGGAGCTTTGCCCAACCTCATCCTCACTGAAATACAATAAGATAAAACCTCCCAGCACCAGAATTTCTGGACCTGCAGTGGAATCCAGAGCCTTGCAGCATCTGGCTGGAACAATAAATGACCAGAATTCTGTGGGTGTGCTCTGAGAGTGAGCAGCAAAGCAAAGCCCTGCAGGAGCCAGGCAGAACCCCAGCTAGTTCCTGCATTCCAACCTGTTTGAGGCAGGACCTGTGCACAGGGTTTCTCCAATGGGGGCAATTCCAGGCACGCTCAGGGACAGAGCTCTCTGCTTGGGGAATGCAAACTCAACAAGGGGCTGAGTTCAGGCACTTCCAGCTTAGGCAGCCACAGGCTGGGAATGTTTTGGATTGCAATTTACAGCACGGGCAGTTCAGATGGAAGGAAATCCTACTTTAAGAACCAAATTTTAGGGGATATTCTATTGCACGTTTCCCTGGAGAGCACAAGCTTTGGTTGGAGACTTCAGGCATTGCTGTGTGTAAAGACCAACTAATCCTTCCCTGGAAGAGCAGAGATTTGCCAAAGGAACAACACCAATTTCTGGCAGCTGCACATTGCCAGTTAAGACACAGTCCTGACTTCTGTAAAAACATAAATAAATATCTCCTCTCTCTGAAATTCCCCCTCTTGCTTCCCACTTTTCCCCAGGCTGACTAGCCAGTGGAACAATGCCTGCCACTCAGAATACATCCAAATCTGCAAACCACTCCTTTATTGTGCCCTTAGAAAGTCCCCCCAGCTGCAGGCCCGTGAACAGGCAGTTGTGTGAAAGACCTTTAATAAATAAATGCATTCACAGAAGGTACAAACAGAGGGTAGGAATGTGAAAATCTCACCCAGAAATGCTCTTGAGTGTTTTTAATATACTTCATTAGACAACAGAAGTCTCTGCTGGATGTAGAACATCTCCATCATAGCACAGGCGTGCAGGGGTTGGGATATCTGCCTTGTATGACAAGGGAAAGGGTCCAGGAGTGCCCATCAGTGTCAAAAGTGGCACCAATTCCCTGTTCCTCCATCCCTACAGGACCAGGCTGCCCTCTGCTGTGGGAAAGGTGCTGGGCTGGCAGGAGCCCTGACTGCTTTTGTCACCTTTAAAACCCCCACGAGGAATGGAAAAAGCAGAGAGCCTTCCAAACCAGGTCCCTGAGCTGCAGTGCAGGACCTGCCACAGGTCTTGACAACCAGAGGGGGCAAACCAGCCAGGAGCAATCACATTTTTTATGGTAAACACCAAAAAGACACCAATTTCTTGGCAGCTTTTTTTATGCTCACCTTGAACCATGCAGCCCATCCCAAAAATACAACCCAGGTGGTAAAGGAGGATTCACAGACTTCCAAACTCATGGCTGCTTAGGGACCCTGAAACTTCCCCCCACAAAGTACAAATTGTCTGTAGTCATAAATAACACTTCTCTGGGCTGCAAAAGCCATATTCCACATGGATATCCTTTAGCTTGGGCAGAGAGCAGCCTCAGTGCTGTGACCAGCCTCAGATAGCTGCCATGAATATTTCACACCAATACATCAGCATGTTTGAACTTTCACTGCCTATGAAATATTCAGCAGCTGAAAGGGAAGCTCTCCTTGTGCCTGTCTGGTTCTTACCCACGTTTGGCAGTTCCAGCTCCTCCATGCAGCACATCCATGGCCTTTTGCCTCTTCATTTGCTCTCTTTTCTCAATCTTGCCTTGGGACAATGGGGAAATGCAGCTTCCAAACAACCAGGACTGTCAAGGTGGAATTTACTGCAAAAGAGGGGAAGAGACTCTGCCAATTTGTCCAGCAGGTATTTGTAGATAATTTACCAGAGATCATTTGCTTCTCAGTCACATACTGCTCTATAAAAATGCAGTCAGGCTTTAATTTTGCTCAGTGCTACAGTAGTTCTTAGATAATGGGTTGTAACAGGTACATGGCTTACACAAGAAATGTAGAGCATTGAATTTTATTGTCTTCAGCTTTGCATATCAAAACAGTCCTTTCTGCACTGTTCATTGAGACAGTATTGAAAGGAGGGATTATTTTGGTTGATATCAAAACAGTCCTTTCTGCATTGAAACAGGATTGAAAGGAGGGATTATTTTGGTTGAAGCAGGGCTCTCCTTTGACTGATTCAGGTGTTATGACAAACAAGCTACAATATTTAAACCCACATAATAAACTGCTTTCCATGAGAAAAACTGATGACAGCTCTTGTTGTTCCAAGGTTTCTTCTGCCCCGAAGGGAACGCCACGCCGGTGCCGTGTCCTGCGGGAACCTTCCGCCCTGAAGGAGCAGAGCTGCTCTCACACAGCTGCCTGAGGTGCCCAGTACACTTCTTTAACCCCAGGCCTGGCCAAAAAGCCTGTCTGCCGTGTGGCTCCGAGGCTGAGCAGCCTGAGGAAGGGCAGCAGACGTGTGTGTGCCTTGGCAGAGGTCGGGTGTTTCAGGTACAGCAGCGCTTCACCCTCACCTGAACCACCCTATTCACTCCCTGCCTTTGCATCTCCTTTCCACTCAGAGCCACAGGGACACCAGACCTGCGTGTGTTCTGACTTCCTCAGGGCTACATCAGCAGTGGAAGGTTTTGGGAGTGCAAAGCCATCAAGGGGGGATGCTCACAAGAGGAGCAGTCCTGGTGCAGATGCTGTTCTGCCCCCTGAACCCCCTGCTTTTATTTGCAGCCCCGTGATGCCCACTGCGTCTGCCCCCCAGGGTACCAGAGCTCCTCGGGGCATGGGAGAGCCTGTGTCAGACAAGCCTATGGCATTTGCCTGGATTCAGCCTCCCGAAATCAGGAGGGGCAGTGTTTGACCAAGAGAGGATGGGCCCACTATTGCTCACAGAAGGTATTTCAATTTGAATGTGTGTTAAGTCCATAGACCAGGGACAAAATGCCCTAAAAGCAAGTTCCCAAGCTCTCCCTTCAGAGGGCACAACCAGCACTGCAACCAGATGCTATCAGTGTTTTCATGGGAGGTTCTGCCTCTTCTTCACCCTGGAATAGCAACCCTGGGTTTCCCCGCTCGCTCCAAGAACCCCTGGACAGGACTTGCAGTGCTGATGCTGTCCCTGGATTCCTCCTGCAGGTCTGTGCTGCCCCCATTGATTACCAAGGCTATGACAAGGTCCTGGGGCTCTGCATTTGTCACACGGCCAGGCTGGAGGGGGTGTGTGACTCTCAGTGCAGGAGACAGCAGAGGGACACCCTGCAGCTCACCTGTGCAGAGAGGAGAGCTCAGCTGCTCCTCACCCACAGAAATGCAAGCAAGGTAAAAGCTGGGGTGACTTCCACCACCTACCTGGTTTTTCCAGACTCTTAGTAATCATTAACCAGAGCACGCCTCATTCCTTTTGCTTAGAAAATAATAGAAAAATCTTTGGGGATTTTGCTTTGTTGCATTCTAGTGCATGCAGAGAGTATTTTTGTACCTGGTCAGATGCAGAGAGTATTTTTGTACCTGGTCAGATGTTGCAACTGCAAGGAAAAATAATGTAAACCAAATTCTGAACTCTCTTTCTCTTAGGCTGCTGTTTTCTTGGAAGACTTAAGAACAGTTCTGCTAAGGCCCCATTTCTCTTTAAGAGATGTCTGTGCTTCAGAACAAGGCAAATACACCCATCCAGTATACATCGTGGAGATGAGTGGTAAGGGAAAGGATAACAACAGCTGTAGCATTAGCAGGGTATTAAATGGGGTTTATTCACAGTAAGCCTTTCCAGGATATTTAAAACACAAACAGTAAGAAACCTTGATGTTTGTACCCCGAGAGCACCCAGCAATACTGGTTTGTCACTCCATGCAAAGCTTATCCTAGTCAATCCCAGAACACTGATTTGAAATCTGTGTATTTTCAGTATTACAGGGAAGGAAAGACATTCAGAGATTTCCTCCCATTCCCTAAATTATGATAAACACAGATGAAGAATATCTTTGCCTGTCAAAAGACTCCCTTCTCCGCTCCTTTATCTGCACAGATTTTTATCCTCATGCTTCAGATTTTAACGTGCTTTTCCCAAGCAGAATTAGAAGTAGTTAAACATTTTCCTCCCAGGATTCCAGGGCCCAGCCATGGGCCAACAGCACTGTTTGCACAGCCACGTGAAAATCCAGTGACAACAATAGCAAAGACTCATTGGCCCATGTGCCCTTTGCACAGGTTCATTGACTTCAGCCAAGTCAAAGCAGCTGCTGCTCAGGGAACAGGTCTTGCAACATCAAACAAACCCTAAAGGCTTTGAGCAGGGCCCAAGCATTTTAAAGCCCTGCCTTAGAATGAGAAGAATGTGGTAAAAAGGATCCAATTTGGGTTTGGGGTTTGCAAGTTGTACCGGGGGCCTTTGATGAGCATATGACAAACTGGAAGGAAAAGCAAAGTTCAGCATCCTGAAAACCAGAAATGACCAATGATTTTTATACTGTTTCAGGGAGAGGATTTTTAGGGGTGTATAATCCTGACCCTCAACTATTTCACAACTTCATCATGTTAAATGAGGCTTCATCACTTCATAAGAACAGCCCTCCTTCAGCAACAGCTCCAGGTGAGTTCTGCAAAGCTCCTGAGCAGGTATTTAATTCAGCTTCTCTGAGATGTCACTGTGCTTTGTCACACCAACCCACCCTGAGCTAAGTAGGAAATAACAAGAGTTAAATCAAGCAAAACTCACCATCTCCAAACTCCTGGAGAGGCTGCTCATGGTGAAGTAAAACCAAACCCTTCTGAGTTGCTCTGTAGAGATAAATGATCCCAACCTAAGGAGGTTTGTGCTGTTACAGACAGGTCTGGCCATGAAGAACTCGGGGTTCCCTGGGCCCAAAGCCTGAGAGGTTCCAACTCCACATCCCAAGCTGTATTTACTGGCATCCTAAACCCCATCACGTGCATTCAAGTGAATGTCAGCCTCGTGTTCATTGTCTCCAAGCAGCACTACCCAGTCTACGATGTGTAAGTACCAAGGCAGGATGTAGAGCTCAGATAATGCACTTTTACTTCAGCTACAGAGAACAGGGTGGAAGTTTTCACTTTTTTCAGCACAGAATTAAGAGAAAACATGGCTAGGAAGAACAGAATTCTCATTATTCAATGTACTTCTATGAGTTTTTCACAGAGAAGACTGTGGCACAGTAGCAAACAGCTTGTAAGTAATTCACAAATTGGCATTTGCTTATTGAAATAGGTAAATTCAAATACATACATGCTGTTCCTGATGTGTTGATCACCTTTTTCTGACCTGTGTCCACACTCTTTGCAACTTGACTTCTCCCTGAGTTACACTGCATAGTCCTTCCAGCTGACTTTAAGTTCTCTTCCCCTTTTTGTAGCTATGGAGTTCCAGGACCTTATTGGAGCTGAGGTTTAGGTTTCTAGAAACCAGTTCCCCTGGCCATGAGAGCCTTGGGAGCTCTGCCTTTGGGGCTATTTATTTGAGTATGTTTCCTCTCCTATGCCCTATTTTGATTTAGTTTCTGCCATTCATTCAATTTCAAATAACAAATAACACCAGGGATATGCAATCAACAAAAAACCCTCCCTCTGGTTTCCATGTCGACACCTGCAGTGATCAAACACCTGTAAGGGTTCCCAGTAATGATTTTCACAGTGCTAAATAAACATCCTTCTTAGGGTTAAGCATCCTTCTTAGGGTTAAACATCCTTCTTAGGGTTAAACACCCTTCTTAGGGTTAATTCCTGGTGCTCCATATTTTTATGGGGGGAGAAGTAGTTGAAGCAGCCCAAAATAAAGCTGGGGGTGAGTAAAACACTG
>JAWWEW010000065.1:5231958-5272020 GCA_035583185.1 Anabacerthia variegaticeps
CCTGGTGCTCCATATTTTTATGGGGGGAGAAGTAGTTGAAGCAGCCCAAAATAAAGCTGGGGGTGAGTAAAACACTGGAGATGAGTGAACAATTAGGGGTTCAGTGCCTAAATTCACACTGATGCTCAGCTCTTTACTGCTATGATGGACAACAGCCCTGCCTTAATAACCCTCTGCTCTGATTGTGAAACCACACCCCAAAAAGCAAGAACAGTGACCAAAACTTTTGGAATTTTCCTCCTAGGGACAACCTGTACAACACAAATGCTCAGTTTGATTGGGGAGACTTCCGAAGCCTCAGGGAGGAGGTCGGGGAGGCCTCCCAGAAATTCCTGCTCTTCCTTTTCCAGTTCCAGGAGCCTGGGACCTTCGTGCTCCAGCTGAGCAGTGACAGGCACAAAAGAATGGTTGGTACCCAGGATGTCTTTGCGTCTCCAGTGCCCCTCTTGGCAGAGCATCCCCATTTTCCCCCTTGGCAGAGCATCCCCAGTGCCCCCTTGGCAGAGCATCCCCAGTGCCACAGGAATGTCTGGAAACATGGGAAGTTTGAAAAAAAATAGACAGCATCTTTTTTTTTACACTGTGCAGGGGAGTGCAGAATAAAGAGGTGAATTGGCAGCTGGGAGGGTTAAATGATGCAGCCCCTGCAAAGCTTTGGCTCTGTAACAGGGAAATAGCACTTTTTATATAAATTGTGCATATTTAAATTAGATGCAATGACTCAGGGCTGCCCTTTCTCTTTCAGTACCTGAGGGTGATGCCACTGGGGGGACAGTGCTATGAAGAGGGGCCATTCCTGCCCACAACACCCAGGTTTGCTGTCCAGGTGGGAATTGTAAGGAAAAGGGAGCTCCTCCTCAAACCTGACTGGGCAGCAATCGCTGGAGTGAGCACAGGACTCCTCATGGTGCTTGTTGCCTCTGTGGCACTGACAGTAAGTGGGAGTCACACAAAATTTGGGGGTTGAGGGGATATTACAACACTTAATGCAATGATCCCACGAGTTGTTTCCTTAAGCATCACCTACAAAGCTGAAAATTAGAATTAATTGTAACTCAACCTCATATTTTATATATGGGCTAAAATTGCCCCCTATGAATTGATCCAGTGCCACCAAAGCCTCAGTATATTTAAGGCCACTTAGAGACATTCATGGTAGAAATGAACTTCTTTCCTATTTGCTGATTCATCGAGGTGATGACAATTTTCTTCTTAAATGTCTGACCAAAACCACCTCAAAATAGAGAAGACAAATAATTACTGAAAAGCTTTTACAAAAAACTGTCAGTCACGAATAAGTTTCTCCAACATTCAGGTTTGATTTCCTTATTCAGACAGAAGTCCCAGTGGCCCCAACATACCTGAGAGGAGATTCAAACCCAGGATGGTCCTTCAGGCTGTTAACACTCCAAATGGTCATTCATTTTTGTTTCTAGCACAGTCTGAATTCAACAGGATATTTTTTTTTTTTCTGCAACCAGGCTACTGAGGTAATGATAGAAAATGTGATTTATTCATCCAGCAGATGCAAACACCAGATAACTGTACTTCCTTCCCCTTGCTTTCAGCCTTATCTGCTGGGATTACTAATTCTGTTGTAGAACAAATTAATGATATATTTAGAAACCAGACTCTCAGGGTCTTTGCCTGACAGGTGATGATGGATCCTGCTTGTTGAGTGAACAACGTGTGAATCACACTAATAGGACATCTCCAAATAAGAAAACGGATTACATTCAAATTCCATGTTGAATTTTGTGGTGTTTTGCAGCTTCTCTGCCAGGGGCTTGGCTGGTCCCAGAGGGGCAGCCCCTGCCCTGCATTCCGAAGGCAGCAGCTCAAGTACAACCTGGACAGCTTCTCCTCCAAGGCTGCAGGAGTCTCTGCCATGCCCAAGTGGCACCCCTCGCTGGGGCAGCAGGGCAGGGGGCCTGGGGCATCTCCCCGTGCTGGAGGAGCAGGTCAGGTGCCAAGAGGGGGAAAAGCAGTGCCTGTGCCTGGTTCCTGCCCATCCTGGAGCCCCAGGGCCATGCTCAGCACCCTGCAAGGGCTGCTGAGTCCAGGGGCACTGGGGGTTTATTTAAAAACCAGTGTGGAATTAATAAAAAAATGTAATTAATAAATGAATGTCCATGTTTCAGCCTGTGTCCTGAGGAGAGCTGAGGCTTGGGGGCCTGAAGAACACATAGACCTCGAGGCCTTTAATACCAATGTATTCTTTGAGCTTCTGCTGAGACAGTCACTGTCTGTCACAACCACACTGGGCCACTTTAAGGAAGAGGTAAATCCTGTTTGGGGCTACTTTTTATTTGGAAAGAACCTAAACCATACAATTTTATCTGGATGTTTTATTCAACTTTCACCTTTTTAGAACACGAGACACAAATATACCCCCATCTTCTTAAGAATGTTGTTTATAACATGTGACAGAGTCAGAAAAGTAGTGACCTCAAGGCAGAACATTTTGGTTTTCTTATGGTACTGATCTGATAGAATTGTTGGAAAGTGGCTTCATCTTCCAGATTCAATTTTGCACCTGTAAAATGAAAATAATAAGAATTTCCTAGGCAAACACTGGAAAGCTGCAGATTAAATCAAGGAGAAATGCATAAAAGAATATGTGAGCACGTAATTTGAATTTCCTAATAAATATCTCAGTTGAAAGCCATGGCAGAGCATTTCACAGCCCTGGTGAGGAATCTCCCTGGAGTTCTCATGCAACTCCATGTGAGGTTTGAAGGACAGCAGGGGGAGCTGGATTACAACAAGCATTTAACAGATGAATAATGTGGAGAAATCATCGTGTCTTAGTCTGAGACAAGGCATTAGTGTGTTTGCACTGAAGTCTGACACCAGCCTGTGTTTTGATTGCATAAAGAGGTATTTATTTTGAAGGGACGCTTCCCCAGCTCCAAATCCCCTCTCCCAGTCCTAACACAACCTTTCTTTTCTTTTTATTTTGGGCCTCAGGTAAAAGTGCTGTATCACAAGCTCACGGGTGAAATGTCTGCCCTGAAAAACCTCTGGATAAAGACTCTGAGGATGGCAGGAAAGGTGGAGGCTGAGAGCACAGTGCCAGAGGGCTGTGCAAAGGCAAAGCAACAGGTAGAGCTCACTCCAGCAATACTGAGACCCAGAATTACAAATCAGGTTCTCAGTACTCTCTTTTAAAAGTTTGAGGTGGTCGTGTAAAATGTCACTCTTAGAATTATAGACATTGAATATTTAAAATCTCTATTAAATAATAACATTTCATGTCTTGAAAACAAAAATATAAGTCATTGTTTCGCTTGGAAAAATATGTGTGCAACATAGTAAGGAGTTGCAAAAGGTGATTTTTATTTAAGGTTTTGTTATGTCTCTTGTTAAAAGGACCCCCTGAGTTAATATCTTGCTCAGAGCTGGATAAATGCTGATTTTACGTGCTAGATCATTGTAATTCAGCATATTAGAGCTGTCAGCTCAAAGGAGCACACCAAAATCATTTTGAATTTCTAACCTTTGCCATTTTAGTGAAGGGCAGAAAAGTTGCCAAGTCTGTTTACAGCTGGATTAAAAACACCCCCTAAATTAAAATGCATTTGGATTTCCTGTCCCACGCAGGCAGAAGAGGAGATGCAGCGAAGGAAAGAGTTGGCTGCTGATTATGAGGAAAGTGTGAACAAGCAGGTCCAGCTCTTGCAGCAGGAGCTGAGGTGGCAGGAGGAGAACTGGGTCCTGTTCAGCTGTGCCCTCAGAGAGGGGCTCAGGCTGGCAGAGATGCTCTCAAATCAGGGGGCTCCTGAGGGAAACCAAGCCCAAGGCTTCACAAGGTACTAAACCTGCCAAGTTCTGCTGCAGCTTCCCTTCCCCAGCTGGAAAAGCCAATTTTGTTGGGCTGTGGTTGGCAGCTCCTGGATCTGGAAGGTTAAAACTGAGCCTTGATCCTGAAAATCAGATGGTGCAGAGTGTAATTTTCACCTTTATGTAAAGCAAGTCTAGAAGATTTCCAACAGAGCCAAAAACTGAAGAGATTCCCTCCATAATCTCTGGAACAGGAATATTTGGGGTGTCCCAAGTGGGTTGGCTCTGGGATGCCACCCCACTGCAGTCAGTGTGCCATCCCTGTGGCATCCCTGTGCCATCCCTGCCAGGGCAGAATGGGGGGATTAACAGAAAACACAGGGACAGAAAGTGGCATTGCCACTCCATTAGTCAAAGCAAACACCCATCCAGCTCTCTCATTGCCAAATGCAGATACCATTTGCATGCCCATCCAAATTCTCCCCTCCCATCCAAATTCTTCCCTTCCTGCTCTGTTTAAAGCCTCTTGCCCTGCCTTCAGGTGGCAGCTCACTGCTTTGCCTCTTGCTCTGCAGGCTGGAGGCTGCAATCAGCACCATGTCCAGTGTCCTGCTGGAGGAGACTCAGCACCTCAAAGCCTGGGGAGTGCTGGGGGACGGCACAGGAGCTCTCCTTCTGAGCCAGGACCAAACCAGGACACTCACCAGGCAGGAGCTGATGGGTAACTACAGCCTCCAGAGAGTGCTTTGAGATGTATGGGAGTGTAGGCAGCTCAGGGGAGAAAACACAGGGCACAGAAAGCAGCCAGGTCACATCAAATAGCCAGGTCACATCAAATAGCCAGGTCACACAAAATAGCCAGGTCACAAAGGAACCCACAGCCAAGGGCAAAAAGGGTGTGCTCAGGAAATGTCCTCCTTGAATTCCCACGAATAATTTGTGAATTAAGGGGTTGTTACAAAAGCCAAGTCATCAGTAGAAGGTTTCTAGGTTGGTTCTTAAGGAGAATGTCAGATTTGTATTCATTGAGATCTTTGAGCAGTAACTAATTATCTCCCAGCAACAGGGAGGGAAATGAACTATTCTGTGGGCAGGTCTCAGTAAGTTCAGTTGATTTGTACTTATGTGTTTGGCTGTTCTCATATTGTCCCCTCTCTTTTGGCTGGACAAAATATCCAGACACCAAGATAGCTCTTTCTTCCACCCTTCTAAAAGGAAGAGAAGTAAAAAAAGGACAATGAAACCAACCTTGGGGGTTTCAATGACTGCTGCAGACTGAGGCAATGAAATCCAAACCCCTGAATGGACATTCAGGAAACATCAGTCTCCTGCCTGTAGTGAAGCTCATGCAGGGAGAATTGAATTGCCATGTACTGCAGGCATTCTCTGCCCTTGCAGA
This sequence comes from Anabacerthia variegaticeps, assembly GCA_035583185.1. Taxonomy (NCBI): domain Eukaryota; kingdom Metazoa; phylum Chordata; class Aves; order Passeriformes; family Furnariidae; genus Anabacerthia; species Anabacerthia variegaticeps. The sequence goes on from JAWWEW010000065.1 coordinate 5,237,141, forward strand.
TGACTTTTACAAACCATTTATAAACCCCTCCCCACACACATCCCTCTGTGCAAGACCTACAGGCTGTTTCTTGTCCCCCTTCCCCATTTTTTGTACCCTGTTTTTAGGCTCCAGTGGTGTTGTTGGAGCACCCGACATGGTCTACAGGGATCCCATCAATGGGCTGGTAATCCCTTTCCCTCACTGCTCCCTGCTGCTGGCCACTCACTGCCCTGGCCCAGTACCCAGCCACCATTTCCTGCACCCCCAGACTGGAAAGGTGCTTCCCACAGCTGGGAATGTTGGCTTTGATCCCATCAGATCCAGGCTGGTCTGTACTGCTGATTCTGGTTCGGGTAAGTGCCACAATACAGCAATCAATGGGTGGTGGAGGAGAGTTCTAATGGGGGGGCAGATTAAAGCAAAACAAGGAATAAGACAAATAGCCAATCTGCTACATTAAAATTTACTTTTCCTCTAACAAAACCTGAGGAAAATCTGATAAAACCTCTCACCAGCACAGCACTAGAAGGTAGTGTTGTTCAGATGGGGGTAAGACCTACTGTGGGTAAGATGTATTTGATGTTACAACACTCGGAGACAAGGAAGTGTTGAGATATTCCTCATTTCTGACAGATTTCAGCCCCTTCCTTCATTAAACCACAAAAAGTATATGCTAAAAACCTGCAGCTTTAAGGGAATGGCCAAAGCAAAAGAATTCAGCTTGAAAACCTTGACTCAACCACATCAAATCTCTTCTGGTTCTCCCCCCAGGTGGGCGACACAGCCCTGAAGTGCCCATATTTCCCTACATTCCTTACCCATTTTGTCCCAACACTGACCTGCCTGTGGAGACGAAGCTTCCAGCCCTGTGTCCTGAAAAAGTCTTCAGCATGGGTGGCCTCATGTTGGACCCAGAGACAGGGATAGAGGTGCCAGTGCTGGGGGTGACCATCCACCCCTGCACGGGGCAGAGGCTGGCGGTGGGGAGCACCTACCTGAACCCCCTCACTGGCACCGTGGCACCTCTGGAGATTTGGGGTCCCATGGTGGGGCCAGAGGGAGGCAAGATTGTCCCAATCCTCGGAGCTGGTTTGGATGGGAGCACTGGTAGGTGATTCACCCTGTGAGCTGATGGTTTCAGATGCCCCAAGGGATGGATTTGGGGCACAGACAACAAGAATCCTAAACCCACTCTGTGTTCACCTCCCACCTTTGCCACTTGGGCACTTCAGCTTTTCCAGACAGTAATCCTTCTCTTTCCTGTAGTTCTGCTTTAAAATTGGTCACTTTAAAAGTCAATAAAACTGTCTGGTGATGCTGTGAGGGATATCTGAGGTCATCATTCCTTAACTATGACACAAACTACTGGAGGTGATTTGACTTAAAGATGGTTCTGTTGCTCTATTACAGGATTAAAAGTAGCATGAAATCCATCATTTAGAAGCTTGGGGGGGAGGGGGGGGCGAGGTGGGGTATAAATTCTAGACTTTTAAAAAGCATTTTCACATGCACTAGAATACAGTGTTGGAATATACACCCAAAAAGAGGAATGTGGACTTTAGTCTTGTAAAGGAGGAAGTAGGAGGCTTGTTTTGTGAGCCAAATTATTTTATAAACGAATTCAATCTCCCCTGTCCATGTGTCCCAATGAACCTACTCCTGCTTCCCTTGAAGTAAATGCTCAGTGTGCCTTTTCCTGAGTGGGAAGGGCTGAACCCCAACGAGGAGGAGGTGCCAGGTGATGTCCTACCCTTTTCTCTCCTGTTCCTTGACTTTAGGAGAAGTTTTGCCTCTTGGTGGGCTGGTGGGCCCTTCTGGACACCTGATGCTTCTTGGAGATTCCTTCACTGAACCTCTGAGTGGGAAACTCTGCCGGGTGCAGGGGGTTCACCTGCAGCAGGGCAAGGTCCTGCCCCACAGCGGAGGGTACCAGGCTGTGCTGGAGGCTGACTGGCTGCTGTCTCAATCCCACGTGCTGGACACCCTAAAGCAGGTCAAGGCATCACTTCTGGAAGATTCCTGCCTGGCAGCAGAGAGATTAGCAGCACTAAAGGCTGCAGCAGAAGACATGAAGAAGACTTTCACCACCAAGTGTTACCATGCAATGCACTGCTTGCAAAGCCTGGGGCAAAAGCAGGAGATAGCTTTGAGTGTCAAGAGTCACGGTGGGAAACTGGGTGGGTACAAACCAACCAGGCTGTTTTCATGCCATTCCACCAAGGGTTACAGCAATGCACCCCTTGAGGGTCCTGGGGAGGGTCCTGGGCAGGGCTGAGAGTTGGACTCAATCCTTGTGGGTCCTTCCCAGCTCAGCATATTCTGGGATTCCAGCCCAGGATTTGGCCAAGACATCAACACCTCAAACTTCCAGGAAGCTTTTTGTCAAAATACCCACTCTAGCAAATCAGCCAGCTGTGGCAGAAATAAAAGCCTTGTAATCCTCTGGAGTCCTTTTCATCCCAAAACCATTCTCTGTTTTATGTTTCTCATCTCTTTCAAACAAACTAGGTATGATCAAATATCCTGGCACAGAGATGTGGATCCCTGCAGTGTTTGGAATGCAAGTCCCAGATCCAGGGGGATCCAGTCTGATGGTGCCAGTTCTGGGAATGGACTGTGATGGGAACACTGGGCAGCCCTTCCCACTTGCAGGAACCATGGAAGACACAACTGGAAAAGGTAGAGCAGGAAACTGGATGATGTAAATAGTAAAGAACAAAGACATGTTCAACTAAAACAGGTCGGTTTCTACCTCGACACTGAATGGAAAATGTGGGATTTGTGATCCAAATCCTAAATATTACACTTGGTTTGTCTTTATCCACAGGCCTTGTCCCAATCACTATCGGTGCCAGGAGCATAAATCCAATTACAGGTGAAATTGGGCCTGTCATAGGTGCTCAAACCAACCCCTGGACACACAGTGTAGTTCCTACTGTTCAGTCCCTTGGAGCTTTACCAAGAAGAGCCACAGATCTGGTAATTAGAGCTCCAGCAAGCCCTCTTTACTTGCAGGGATTTATCTGTGGGAAATCCTTTGTTGCTTTTCTACTACAGGGTGGAAGTTTCACTTCTTTCTCTGCCCCAAAAGTAGCATTTTCTTATAGTACAAGATGACAGAAATATGTCATATTACCTACCCCTTTTCTTTTCATTATCAGCCTTTTTTCCTTCCATTTTGTCCCTTCTATTTAATATCTTTAAATTCTATTTGATGTCTTTTCCATACCCCAAAACACACATTGATTTGGACATGAATTATAACACAAAAAGGTGCAGGACTGCAAACATTCATCCCCTGTGGCAGCAGAGTTGGATCTGTGCTGTGAAAGGCTTTGAGTGGGGATGTCATCACTGACTTTAACAAAGTTTATAATCTCCCTTCAGCTCCCTGCAAAGCTGAGCTGTCACTCCTGTCATTGCTTTACAGCTGGACTTTCTAGAAAAGGAGATAAAGTCAAGGCATTTATACTGGCACTGCAGAAGGGAAAAGGAAGAAGGGCTTCTTAAGAAGCTGAACTCTCTATTTCTTCATGTCCTTGATGCTGCAAAAGAGGGAAAGACACAGCAGGTATGGTGGTTGGGTTTGGGGTGGGTTTTTTTTGGCTCCAGGGAAGTTATTTAAAAATTTCTTAGTGATTCCCACGTATCAATTCAAATATCACTGATGGTGCATCTGGGGTGGTGCTGTTCTGAATCCAAGTTATTCCCCTCCCACTGCACCCCCAAAATGTGAATGGCGACTTTGCTGCCTCGGTGTGAGCATTCCCAGAGTGAGGAATGTTGGCAGGTGTCCTTATGGAATAACCAGCATATTATTCCTATTATATGAAGGTCACATTCAGCAGTGCCTGTACAGGGCAAGGGCAGCACAGCTCAGTGGCATCACAGCCAGGGGCTTTGCCTCCCTTTCTGCACAATCAGAATAATTACAAGGCTAGAAAAAAGCACTAACCCAATTAGCCAAGCTCTTGCTCTCTGTCAGAGGGAAGTCTATCCCATCATCAGGCTGTGACCCCACAAGTTGGCAACAGGATCTAAAACTCCCTCTCCTCTTCCATTTCTTACAGATAGAATTCAGTTTAAAACTGAAAGACATTGAGGAAATGTGCCAGTTTCTGAAGGAGTCCTCCCTGCAGGAAGCTGAGAGACGAACTTCAGCATGTTTTAGTAGCCAGGTGGCCACTGAACTCTCTGTGCTATTCAAAGGTACCAAAGGGCAGCTGCAGCCAGAGGGGGGGACAGGGCTCTCCCTGATTTTCTGTGCTGTGTGCTCCCCCTGGCAGGATAACTTCAGTTTAGGAGCTACTTGTGTCCTCCTGAAGTAAGGCAAGGCAGGGTGGGATCTGAAAATAGGGCTGTTCTAAGAGATGAAGAGTGTAGATGTGCTGAAACACTCTGAGAAGGCAAATGGCTTGGGGTTTGCCCTGGGAACCCCCAGCACTATCAGAGAGGTGCTTCTGCTCATATCTGCTTCTCACAGCTGACAGAGATGAGAAAGAACAGGAAACACAGGTCCTGCTGGAGATCAGGAAGGCACTGGAGAAGGTGATGGAGCTCGTGGAAAAGATGCAACTGGAAGAAGAACGGATATCCCTGCAGCTGAGGGAGAGAGAGAGGCAAAGGAGCCCCATCCCAGGGGCTGAGGCAGCAACAACCCTGAAGCTCAGAAAGGTGAGGTCCCTGCTGGGTTGGCAGTGGCTGAACCTGGTTCAGAACTCTCTTGGAAAGGGAGGATAAAAGCTCTAAAGCCACGGCACTGTGGCTCCAGGAGCACCACCAGTGCCTCTCCAGGGAAGTGTTACCCAGTTCTACAGAGAAGGCATCTATTTCTACCCAAACAGGACCAGCTGAAGTAAAACCAATGCTTTTATTGATGGCGAATAGACTTTATCAAAACACTGCCAGGAAGTGGGGGTTTTTAGCTCTTCTTTGCATCATCTGCAGATTCTGTGACTCTTCTTTAAGGGCTTCACAGCCACAAGTGCTCCAGAGTTTTTAGACCAGCTTTCTAGCTAGTGACTGGCCACATTATGTGTGGAAAAGGCCAGGGGAGCCAGCATTTGCAGTTGTATTTTGTATTATTTCTTCCAGCTCATGCTTGCCCTGGCCTCTGAGTCTCAGGAATGGATCCTGAAACAACAAGCCAGTGTGGAGACTGCATACACCAAACTGGAGTATCTGAGGGACTTGTCAGTCATCCAAACACAGCAGGCAAAGGTACTGCCAATAAAATAAACTCTGTTCTTTGCTGTCTCACAAAAGCAGGGGCAGTTGTCATGGTCTGGGAATATCATCCCAGAGCAGCAAGGCAGGAGAGCAGAGCCCTGCAAAATAACCCCAAACTTACATGAGAAGGACATTAAATACAAGTCAGAGAGTTCAAACCATACCTTACAACTTTTATGTCAGCTTGAAGGATGTGAAGAAAAATCTGAGAGCTCAGGGCTGTGGGACAATAACCACTGAAAAGGCTTTTATGTTACTGAGGCAAAGTGCTGTAGCATCTTATTGAGCCCCTGGCCAATGTGCATGGGATGGCTGTGAACTGACATGAGGCTCTCAGGAAAAGGCAATGAATGCCAGGATGTTTGAATTTTAAAAATTATATTCCTGACAGGCGTGAAATGGCCTCTGTCTGCTCTGTGCTGTTTCAGGTGCTTTTCTCAGGGTCTCAACAGTGTTTTGAAAACTATGAGACCAGCAGATTTTATGGCATTGGTGGCGTCTCATGCAGCACTTGGAAGGAAATCCAACAAAAGCTGCTCCCTCTGCTCAGGTCTGTGGTTCAGGTGCTGGAGGAGAACAGCAAGAGTGGGGTGTCACCTGAGACACCAGGTGAGAGAGAAAAGAAAGGTCCTGCCAGGTAAAAAATATTTTCCACTTCCCTCATTTTACTCTGGCCTGGAAAAACATGTTTCTTCTCCAGGCTACTCATCAAGGAGCACTTTAAAAGCATCTGCTGCTCACACAGAGCCATTAAGGGCTGAAGCGAGTCAGGAAAGCACTTCAGCTTCCATAATATCCCCTGTTCTGCCCACCTCACCCCCAGAAAGGATCAGCCACATGCAGAAAGAGGTCCAGACAAGGTAAGAGACCCTGCCTTAATTGCCTCTACATTTTTAGTTACCCAAATATATTATTTAGAAGGTTTATCCCCCCACAAGACTCATGTTTGGGGTCTGGGTGTGGCTCAGGAGAGGATTCCTGTTCCCCAGGTTTGTATGGGTGACACAGGAGCCTCAGGGTGATGGCTCCCTAGCCCAGGGATGTGTTTGCCATCTGTCTGTGTCAGGTTTCTCCTGGAGAAACACGCCTGGGAACTGGCACAGCTGGAACTGTCCCTGCTGGCACAAGAAATGAACACCCTCTGCTCCCTTTATGAACCCCAGCCTCAGGAAAAGGAAAATCCTGAAGAAAATTGGGTAAGGCTGGTGTTGTGCCATCTCAGACTCCTCAGCTGACACACAGGAAAGGGTTTTTCACTCCCTATATGAACTCCTTTCAGCTTTCCCACATTGCTTTGGAAAAGGAAATGACAGCAAAAAGGAGTTTTTTAGAGAAGAAAGAAATCTTCTCTTCTGACTCCTGTGAAGCAAAACAGAACCTAACTGAGTTTTGCCCTCTCAAGTTAAAGCACAAGAGGCAGTGGTCTCATTTTCAGTAATTCTTGGGTACTCAAGCCCACAACAAACCAGGCTCCTGATGTTTCTGGCTGTGTTTTTCACATCTCAGGCTCAGTGGGACTCAATTCTTTTGATGCTCCTGATCACAGAGATGTTTCAAGCTGGGCTGTGTGTGTTTTCAGGGGAGGAAGAGCAGTAAAGGGACAGAAGGCACTGGCTCCAAGGAGTCACTGCTGAGAGAACTGGCAGAGCACCATCACCAGGCTGGGCAAGCCCTGCAGCAGAGACAACTGCAAGAAATCAACCATTTCAGCCTCAGCCCAGGCTTAACAGTGCCCAAACAGCCCCCACATCTCCTGGAAGAAATCCTACATCACCTGTCAGTTTGTTTTCTTGTCTCACAAGCCCCCCATTCTGCCTTCACTGAAGAGCAGGTGAGATTAAGGCATTTTTCTGTGTGTTGTTGTCACCTCCCTGCTGGGCAAGAAGGGACATCATTGGCACTGGGTGCTGCAAACACAGCTGGCTCAGGGATTGTCACAGCACCTTAAATGTTCCAAAATTAAGTGTTCCAGGTCTCCCTGGAGACTGGACCTGTCTAGCTCTGATGCCCACAGTGCACTGGTATAGAACATATAGAATAGACTTGCCCTGGGGTAGGAAATCCCTACCCTTTGTTTTCTTTGGTTTAACAGAAACCCCATTCCCAGGAATTCAAGTGTTCCCCAGGCTCTGTCACTCAGATCCTCCAGGTTTCAGCACTGAAGATAGTGAAGCTGGGAGCTCTGAGACAAGCATGTCTCTACAGGGTCCTGGATCTCTACTGCAACCTTCAGGTAGAGGCACTGCATGATTTCCATGCCTCAAGGGAATTCCCAAAACTTTGAGTACATAAATGCCCATCCTGACTGAAAATCTCCAAGTGTGTAGGTACAGAAACCTCCCCCCCGGGTCAGCCTGGCACAAACCCCTCCATTCACAGCCCTGTATTTATTCCCAATGCTGGAGAAATAAAGAAGTTGATTACTATTAAAAGAATAATATTCTCCTATCACTTTGCTTCTGTGCTTCAGATTCTGAGCTGCCCAGAGGGTGTGACAAGGCTCCTGAGCAGCTTGGACTACAAGAATAATGGTGAAGCAATAGCCCAGGAGGTTGCTGAGAGGAGAGAGGAGCAGCAGGTAGCACGGGCAGTGGCTTTTCTGCAGGAGCACCACCAGGAAGGGGATCTGCTGAAGGGTCTGAGCACAGAGGCAGAAGCTGAGCTGAGGAAGCTGCAGGCACAGTTTAGGCTGGAGCTCCAAACCCAGACAGAAGAAAAGGTACATCAGCTGAAAGGCTGGGATTGCCATTCCCTGACAGCTACACAGGGACTTCAGTAAAGCCTGTGGCAATGCTCTGTGTGCTTCACTCATATTCACCTCCTGCTGCCAAAGGACATCTTTAATTTTTTTACAGTTTCAATTTTTAAAAGTCCCTTTAGAACCTGATGGATTGTTTTCAGTGTGGTTCTTTTCCCCCCTCCCCTGGATTCCTATTTTCAAACCTGCAGTGAGACCTGCAGGGTTTTCACCCCTTCTCAAGCCTGTCAGACTTTGTCACATGGGGTTTCTTTTCCCAGATAAAAGCCAGAGAAGCACAAATAATGAAGGATACCAAAGGAGAGAAGCTTGGGAATCTTGTGGCTTATTCCATCCTATCTCAGAGACACCTGAGGCAAACAGTGACTCTGCTACAAGACTCCTGCAGGCTCCAGAAGGTGGCCCTGAGGTCCCAAAAGGAGGGCACAGGACTGGAACACCTCGTGCTAGAAGTAAAATTCTCTTGTTCCTTGGGTTTAGAACCTGCAGCTCCTCCAGGGTGTGGTTATAAAACTTCAATTTAAAAACTCTCAGGAATGGTGTTTATGGAATAGGACAGTTAATTCCCCATCACAGAGTATTACACTATTTTTTTAATGCCCAAAAGAGCTGGAACTACCCTGGGTTTGGGATTTGGGTGTTTATATACAATAAAACTAAAGGGTGTACAGGACTGTCAGATGTTTTCACCAAACCCCCACTGCCTTTGGTGGCATTTTCCAAACCCCTGACTCCTAAATCTGTGCTCCATGTAGTGTGTAGAATGTTAAATAAGCAAAGGATGTTCCATTTCATGTTGCATTTCCCAGGACCATTTTCTCTTTCAGGATTTATCAGCTGCTGATGACACCAGGGACATTCTGCATCTCCTGAAGGACAGCTCAGAGCATGTGTTATTAGTGCTGGAATTTCTACAGACTGTAAGGTTATTACAGCTGAGAGAGACACAATTTCAGGAAATAGTCAGAAGCCTAAAAGACTTCATCCAGGAGAAGGTAAAACTAAAAATACATCCCCAGAAAATGCTAAATAATTTGAATTGTTATTGTTACTGTGCAAAGGACTCTGTTCTTCAAGTATCAGATTTCCCGGACCAGAACCAGGGTCTTGGTTTTTTGGATCTTTTTCTTTTCACCTCTAGTTTGTGGAGGAAGCAAATCTCATACTCAATGAAGTGAAACAACTCAGAGAGCAGAAAATCAGAGGGCTGGAGGAGCAGCTGAAAAACTCCCTGAAAAGCAAAGGAACCAAGAGGAATATTGCAAGTCATTTTGATCCACTGCAGGTCAGAAAAGAGCAGATCCTGAATGTTTTCTAATTGAACATGCATCATCTGCATAGTACAGAAGATTAATGGTAAAATGCTAATGTGACCAGGACTGCAGCTGTCCTGCACTGTAAAATTCACAACAAATATACAAAGAAAAGGGTTGAAAGTAAAGATTGGGAATGTAATATTTGGAGAAGTCAGAAAGGGATAGGAGAGGAACAGGTTCTGCACAAAGTGGAAGCACAAGGGAACAAAGAAAAAGAGTTTAATGGAATTTTCTGCTTTACAGATCAAAATCCCCACCTTGAAAAGAGAAGAAACAACAGGAGCAAGGAGAGACCTGTGGCAGACTTTGCAAGAGAAGCATCTGGACCTCAAAGGGCCTCCCATGTGGCCAATATCAGATGAAAGAGCAGAGCTGCAGGGCCATGTGCTCTGTGGAGAGCAGGTGAAGCCCCCAGAGGCACAGCAGGTTGGGACACTGTGAGACCACCTCCCTTCACACCCCCCTCCACCTTTTGGGGGGCATTTTGGGCTGTTTTCTGATTTTCAGACATAAAGATTATGAGGACTGGTAGTTGTCATTACAGAGCCTGAGAAATTTAACAGCATTTTATAGGCACTTACCCTTACATCTCCTTACTTCCCCTTGCAGAACTCCGTGAGTGAATGCAGGGAAAGAAAAGCTTTCTTAGGACAGGATTTTCACCCAGACTTGCAGAAGTCGAGAGTGAGATTAGGAGGAGACAGAAAAGAAAATGTGCAGCAAAGCAGCAGTTCTCCATCATCCATCCCCCAGCCCCTCTGGGTTCCAGGGACCCAGGAGAAGGCAGATGAGCAGCTCCTCTTGTTCTTGACTAAGAGTAAGTCTGGACTGCCAGAGGAATCTCAACTCATCTGTGACTCTTTTTTGATGCTGATGCATTTCCTGGGGGGCATTAAAGCTTTGGAAACAGAATAAACAGGGAAAGGAGGGGGGTGGAACTCCTAAAATGGGGAAGAGATTGCCAGAATTCTGGTATTAAACGGGGTATGGGTACTAGGACATAAATAAAGGGAAATGTCTTATTTAGGTGATGTTTCTGCATCTGCAGAGCTGAGCTTATTTCATCCTTAGGCTTGGCAGGGCTGTAGGGGCTCTCTGGAGATAGCAGCAACTACTTGATAAATGGAAGAGTTTCCTCTTCTTTAGATTAAAAGGGTCTCAATAGGGATCAGGTGAACTCTCACCCATAATCTTCATGTTTCAGTCTTTTCCAGCACCTTCTCTATGAAGTGAACAGCTGGTTATTTACTCATTAGCTTAATGAAGTGGAAACAGCAAATGGTGCAAGAGTCACACAGTTCCCAGAGTGCCAGAGAAATATTTCCTTATCGAGCCCCTTGGAGAGATTCCAACACACTTCTCATTTCTAAACCCCTTCCAAAAGGGAGACATTTAATCCAAAAGTACAACTTTTTGGTTTTCAAACTGATGTCTTAGGCCCAAATGCCGTGTAGGGAAGTGAACCCTCTGGAATGATTTGCTGTCCTTACCTGGCATATCCTCCTCTCCCAGACACCAAGGTGCTGAAGCAGGCAGAACATGTGATGGCATCCAGGATCATCCTGCTGAACCCACAGCTCACAACACCCTCTCTGTGTGGTAAAAACCCCATCCTTTGGTTGACTTCTGTTTCTTTCCCTGCCAACCACCTCCTTCCCATCTGCTTAACAAGATCCCTGAGCCACCAGCGATACCTGCATAAGGGGCTTGTCCCCAGATGTGATTTAAGGACTCTATAACTGCTTAGGATAAACCAAATACTGGGCTTGAAACACTGAAACAGGTAAATGTTGGCTTCATCAGCTGGAAAAAAAATTCCTATCAATTCTGATCAGATAGGGAATTTGATAGAAAGACTATTTAGAGAGTTCAGGGCAGATGAGAAAAATGGTTCTCATCAATAAATCTTGTGGCCAAGACAACTTTGATAGGGAAAATTGAGAGTGTTCTATGAGCAGCTCAAACAAGAGCTGTGGGAAGGAGGAATGTTTGGAATTGGGTCTTTTTGTTTGGGGTTTTTTTTGCTTAAATAAAACATCTTCCTCATTAAACAGACTTTCAGAGGTACATGAAAAAGGAGAAAACTGGTGAATTTTTGGAGAGAAAGATATCCACATGTGTCCAGACTTCAGTATAAAACTCCTCACCTGATTTGCCTTGTCTACATAATTCTAATGTGTGAAACGTTTGCTCAAAACCAGAAGCTAGGACAGGGATTGCTTAGAAAAGTGATGTATGTTTATTCACACAGGTGGGGATGAAACAAAGTGTATGAAAACCTCTTTTCTCCTTGGCCTCCTCCAAGAGGTGAACCAGGAGCTCCAAAGCCATGCAGTGGCAGCTGGACTGGCACAGAGCCCAAGGCTGGACCAAAGTAAACCTCACCTCTGGTCTTTCTTACCCAAGGCAGAATGGGGGTCATGTGGAGAGCTCTTTCACCCTTAAGGCAGCTGTTTATTGTGAGCAGATTTTGCTGCAGAGACATCTGAGCTCCCCCCAAGCTCTACCAGGCTGAGCCTGGACACACAGAGCATCCCTGAGACACTCCTACTTCATGTCACCTTCCCAGGCTTTAGTTAGCAGAGCTTTCTCCAGGAAAAGGAGAGTTCTGGATGTTTCCAAAGAGTATTGAGCAAATTATGGCCATTATAATAACTCATAATGCATCAGCAGGGCTTCACTGTGCATGGAACAATACAGAAGATGAGAAATGTAGTGTATTATACACTTGTATGGGACAAAAAGAAAAGGAAAATAGAAACCAGCTAGTCTGATGAAATGCCACTTTCCTTGCAGCAACCCCAAGCAGTGCTCAGGACACAGAGGAGGCCTCGAGGGCTCAGGGAGGAGAACCAGCAGCAGTTGATCCTGCAGCCCTTTCTGCTAGAGAGTTGGTCATTTATCAGTATGGCATCTCCCTCCTGCAGTTTCTCAGACTCCACATTAATGTGAGTGTTTAAGATGGTGATATTTAGGAATCAATATCAGTTATCAGAAAGCCTCTCCAGCCAACAGGCTGCCAAGTGTGTACCAGTCATAAAATCAATTAGGGAATGACCAGTGTGTAAATATCAGGAGCTAAATTCCAGCCCTGCCTACTCCACAATGTTCTAGGACTGTCTTGAAGTCCAATCTCTACCAGTTCTTAGAGTTGTTGTGACATCTTTCACGTAGGTACTGGAGAATTAATCCGTAATACTGTGATAAAACATCTCTTTATAACTTGGGCAATAATTCTCATTCTCTCTGTACAGTTCTTAGCACTCCATGGCTTTAGCCTGGGTTAACTCTCCAGGGTCTTTCATAACAGCATCAAATAAATAATAAAGTCGTAGTGACTCCAGCCAGAGCACACTTTAATTTACTTAATTAAAAACCTGGCAGGAGGAAATCCTGGGTTTTTAAAACAGTCTCCATTTTCATGTGGAATTGTCTTGGCTCTGCAAACCCACTGCAAATCAAGGCTGACATTTAGCTGAACTTCTGTGCCATTAATCCCTCTTACTGTGCAGGCCTGATGTGCCCAGAGTTCCTCCAGCAGCATTTCCCCTTGCCTTGCAGGCTCCTGAAATCACCCTGGCTGTTGCCTCCAGCCTCCCCCCGAGCAAAGCCACAGGCAATGCCTTCAGGGATTCTTTCTTCTATCAGGTTTGCCCACTGCACATGGAACCAGCCTCTGCAATATGTCTAGATCCATTCCGTTCTGGAGATGGGGAGTAAAATGCAAAAATATTGAATGATTTTTAAATCAGAGCATGCTTAGGGCTTTCTAGGAAAAACACTGATGTAAGGAATCCTCACATAAGGTGCAGATATATGTGAGCACAATTTACAGAGCACTGTAGGATGCTGAGTTTCAATACACATTTAATGGGAGGGTCATACCCAAAGCACATTTATTAGATTAGCCCTGATCATCCAGTTTCTCATGTCCAAGTTGCACCACTTTCATTTCTACCAAACTCCCTCTAGGTCAGCTTTATAGGAGTCAGTGTATCAGCATTTCACTTAGTGTAATTAAATTACAGACTCTGACTATTTTGTGTTATTTATTTCTAAAACTGAGGTGTGCAGGGAAGTTTTCTGAAGTTGCTGATACATAAATATAAACCTGTCTAGAGCAGAGAATGCAAGAAACCTTTTAATAATCTATAATGTGAATTAAGCAGTCTTATGACTGTCTTATGTACATGGATATTCCCCAGTACTGAGTTGAATCCTTGGACTTCCCTAAAATTGAGACAAACCATTGGGAGAGCTGCACCAGCTGTGCCTTTGTCTCAGCTCTGGATCTTCCTTTTCCTCAGGATTCCAAGAACAAACTCTTCATTCTGAGGGACTGCCTGAGCTCTGTAGGAGCTTTTCTGCTCATCCTCGTGCACTGCCTGGCTCATGTCACTGCTGCTGAGCTCAGCCACGACACCCACCCCCTCTTCCTGAAGCTTTTCTATCAGGTGTGTTCCAAATGGGATTGAATTATACTCAGATTTGTTAAAAACCACCATTTTAAAAGCAAGGGGTTAATGCTTTGTACAACTCCAGTCATAAAAGGGGTGATGAAATATGACAAAGATGATAAAATTGCCTGAACTGCCCTTGCAGCTACACAAGGACTGTTCACAGCCAGATTTACATTCAACACTTGAAGACCTCTGCCTCACTGAAACAGCAGCAAAACTCACCACATCACATCTTATTATCCTGCCTACCCACAAACACCTTTATTCCTCTGAGAGCTGAGGAAATAAAGCCCCAGAGCTGCATCCCAACCATCAGCTGGGCTCTCTGCTGGGAGATCCCAGCAGAGAGAGGTGTTGTGACTCAGAACACTCACACCAAACTCCTTGGGGAAGCAAAAAGGAACTGAGATGTTCTTCCCACCACCAAGATGGGATGCAACAGGTTTTCAAAGCCTCTCAAAAAGTCCTGCTTGGTGTTTTCTTTCCTCCAGGCACTAAAGGCCTGTCTCAGTGAAATGTTCTCCCTCAGACTGCAGCTCTCAGCAGCTCCCCAGGGTGACAAACCCCATGGGATAAGGCAGATGTTGCTGAAGGAGGAGCCATTCTGCAAGGAGGAAATAAATCTCCTCTCCCAGCTGTTTGAAGTGAAGGTGAAAAGCCCCACAGACATGGAAGCCTTTGAGAAGGTAACAAGAAAGTTCACCAAACTTATATTTTCTTATTTTGTTGAAAAATGGCAATTTAAAGTGATTTATAGATGTCTGTATGTGCATGCAATGGATAAACTGAAACACAGGAAATTCACTCTGAGCACACTGAGAGGTTGGGGGTCCTCCCTCCTTGGACATATTCAAAGCCCACCTGGATGACTCTGTTTAAGCAGGGAGGTTATAATTTATTATTTACCTTCATGCAAATCATTAATTCAGCACAAAAAGCAATGCTATGAAAAACATTTAAGGAGTCTGACAAAAATTAACAAGTACCTGCTTTCTCCACTTCTGTGCTTGTTCCACAACACATGAAGAACCTCTTGCTCCATGTGAAATCTGGGGAATCACTAAATGACAAGTGGTTTGGGAAGAAAAGAGAGCATTTCCTTCACTCCTTGAGCAGCAATGGAAGGGACAGCTTGGCAGGGAGGGCACGGTAAGGAAATAATAAATAGAATAATTTGCCAGGAGCTATTATGTACTATTTCACTATCTTGTATGGTGAAATTCATCTTTCTGGTTTACTCCTGTGAAGAGGCTGTGCATAAAATTTTAATATACCATTTCTTCTCATTTTAAACATTCCCTTCCATGTTTTTTAGCTCTGAAGAGGAAACCTGCACTTCCTCACCCTGTTCAGAACTGGAGGATAAAGTGGATGTGTTAACTGAGGAGCTGCTGCATATCATAGAGGATGAACACCAGTTTTTAAACAGCAAAGACAATGAAGACCTGCTTAGTTACTACCTTGAAATCACTAGCTTGGAGAAGGACTGCCTGGTCAAGCAGATCAAGGCTTTAGAGGAGGAAATAGCCCTGGGCAGAAAGTTGTAGTGGCACTCAAGGCTTGGTGTGGTTCTGCCTCGGGTCTCTGCTTTACTTATCAGGCTTCAGGCCAAGGTAAATCCTCTCTTTCTGTTCCAGCTCTAGTGTATTTTCCCTCTCCATGCTAAAGGCTCCAGAGTGAGAGCAGTGTAGTAATTTAAGTGACAGGACTTTGGCCCAAGCAATGACATTGCTGGCTAAGCCCAAGTGGTGAAAAGAAATCTCACTGCAAAAGCCCAGACTCAGAGTTTCCAGGAATAGAAGCAAAATACAGAATCACTCAATTCTGCTTGGTGTTCAATGTATTTTTTTTAACTAATGGATCAATCTACAACACGTTGTGAAGTTCAGCTGATAGTTACACTTTTCTGACTTTATGACACAGCAAAAGCCACAGAAATAATTAACCCAAGTGACTGTATCAATACAATTACACACCAGGAGCAAGAAATACTGTTTTCCACCACTGAAAGCAACTCGCCCAGCCCAGATCAACTTTACTTGTTCTGAAGTCACCACATTTCAGCTCTCTCCCATACAGGAATGCAGGTCCTGCACTGTCCAAGCCCAGCTCTGCTCTTAAGCTTGGGGAGACAGCCTCTCCTCCTCCCAAATTCAAGAGTCAAACCCTGAAACACATGAAAACATTCAGTATTTGCTGATCAGTGAAACATCACCACAGCCTCTGGCAAAAAGCAAGTGAGGGAAGGGCAGAGTCATTCAAGACCCTCCCTTCCCCACCAGCAGAGGACAATCCAAACCATTTCTGGAGTCACTGAACACCCTCAGCATTTCTGCTTGTGGTATTTAGATCTTTGCTCACAGCTCAGCTGTCCTTGCTACCTGTGCCAGAAGGAAGCAAACTATCCTTCAAAGCAACTTGGGGGATGGTTTTTTTGGTTTTCTTCCCCCCCCCCCCCCCTTCCTTGACTTGTGTTCCCACCAAAAAGCTTTTGAACTCCCTTCAGGGCACCAGTAGCTGATCAGATGGCTTTCATAAAAAACACAAGTAAATTTATTGATATTTGCATTTCCTTTTCAACTCGCTAAAGGAGTCTCACATCAATTTTCAATTTTATGTTAGCATTAATATATATATAACCAGTTAAAAACTCTGATAAAACCCCCCCTCAAAAAAAACCTTTCAGGCTTACAGAATAAGAGACAGGGATTAGAGACAGTAAGTGCTTTTTTATCAAGTCCTGCAGTGCCAGCCCTCCATCCCATTCCAGTCAGTGCTCCAAAAACACAGCCTAGAGCAGGCTCAGCCACGGATCTACCGCTTGGTGTTGACCCAGTGGTACCTGTCCACACGTGGCCCCGAGAAGGCAGGAGAGGGCCTGTAGAACTTGTAGCCCCTGTGCTGGCCATAGTAGGAGCCATCAGCCATGTAGGAGTTCCTGTAGAGGTACTGGGACCAGGGCTGCACCGGAGCCTTGTAGTAGTCACTGAACTGAACAGCAAGGGAGAAGATGGTGTTAGAGGGACAAGGGATGGTGTTTGGGGACAAGGACAGGATACCCTGCTCCTACAAAAAGCTCCATCCCATTCCCAGACTCCATCAGGCTGGAAAATCCCCTGAGATCATTGGGACCAACCACCCACCCAGCACTTCCATGGCCACCACTAAACCACATCCCTAAATTCCACATCTGTGTGTCTCAAACCCCTCCAGGCACGGTGACTTCACCACCACCCTGGGCAGCCTGTGGGGAAGAGATGTGCCCAATATCCAACTTAAACCTCCCCTGGAGCAACTTGAGGCTGTCTGCTCTCATCCTGTTGGTTGTTACCTCCTTTTGAGAGCCAGAAGGTCCCCCCAAGCCTCCTTTGCCCTGGGCTGAGCCCTCCCCGAGGCAGAGCAGCCACAGCCCCAGTGCCTCACCTGGTACACACTGTTGGGGTTGCTGACAGTAGGGATGGCTCTGGGCTCCCTGTGGAAGCTCTCCTCATCCGAGGAGGAGCCAGAGTGAGAGTCCAGGGCTGCTCTCTCCACGGCATAGCTGATGAGCTGGGGCAGCTCGGGGTTCTCCTCCCCATTGAAGCGCGCGATGGTGAAGGGCTCGTTCTTCTCCCCGTACCTGGAAGCAACTGGAGGTGTGTGATGCTGCTCTGCATGAGCAGTGGGGACAGCAGACCCTCAGAAATCAAGGGTAACAGGCTCCAGGGGATGAAGGTTGTGCAGAGCCACCCCTTCTCAGCTCACCTGCAGCTGACCTCAAAGGGGTCAACCCACAGTGTCATCTCTTTGGGCAAACCAAGCTCATTAAAGTCCACATTGCTCTCCAGACAGGCTTGCTCCAGCAGAGGGTCTCTGGGCTGCTGTTGGTTTATCCTTATACACCTGGGGGAGAGCAAAGTGCAGGTGGATTTGAGATTGCACACTCCCAATCACTGTTTATTCTCTCCACACACTTACCCTGACGATCCAAGTCTTCACTTAAAGCCCCATCCCGCAGTTCAGCCCAACAAGCTGATTCATAAACTCAAACAAGGCTTTGCTTTCAGCACATAAAGCAGCAACTCACTGCATGAGTAATTTATGAGAATTAATGGCAGTTAGAACAATACCTAAAGTCACTTCAAGACCCTTTGAATTCTGCATCCAAGGAGTCAGGGGCTAATTAAGGCACTGGGTGCACATTATCTTGAGGCTTCCACCTCAGTCTCTTGTTACACTTCACCCTCACCAGTTAATAACACTTCTCCCCATAAACTTAAGGGATAACCCCTTCAATTTTGTATCATTTCTAATTTAAGGCCTCCAGACACTGGCAGGGCACTCACTGATGATGCTCCTCTCACCTGAAGGCTTGTCCTCGGGATGGGTTGTCCAGGTACCAGTGATTCTTGTACTTCTCAAACAGGATGGCTGTCAGGCTGGCTGCAAATTTCTCTATTTTCTGCTTGCTCAGCTTGTCTTCCTTTTTCACCAGCTTTGTGATGAAGAAAACCGTGGCAGCAATTTCATCTTTCATTTTGAATTGCAGCACAGGAGGTGCTTTAGCTGTTGGATAGTCACCAGGAGAAGTCAGGCACTACACTAGAGAGATTTAATAACATTAAAGTACTAAGGCAAAACCCACACAAGCCAGGACAGATAGAGCCTAGATAAGCCTGACTGCCAAACAACAGATAAATTTAGTCTTGGGGCATTGAAAGCAACTGGATGCATTACTAGAAGGCACTTGCACCAAGCAAGTTAGCAGCCTATACAAAAATAAGCTTAAAATACAGTAGCCCTTATTATAAATCACATACAGGATCACAGTCAACAACCAGCAGAACTTATAATTAATTACAGAGTTTCTTCAAACACAAAGAAGCCCAAAAGCATCACCTTCTCAGAGCAGAAAGGGAGTGAAAACTCAGGATGCACTTGACAAAAAGCTTCAAAGAGGCTCCAAGAAAACACATAAAACACCATAAAAACCTACACCACCAAGACAGGCAGAAAACACCCCAACTGT
Source organism: Anabacerthia variegaticeps (assembly GCA_035583185.1). Lineage (NCBI taxonomy): Eukaryota > Metazoa > Chordata > Aves > Passeriformes > Furnariidae > Anabacerthia > Anabacerthia variegaticeps. Next base: position 5,255,894 of record JAWWEW010000065.1, read on the forward strand.
CCCCCTCTTGCTCTCCTTTAGTTTTCTTAGGGTTTATATAGAGCAGGAAATCATGTGGCCCTGAGGGATGTAACAGCACTCAGGTGTGCAGGAGATTCAGGTGGATGGTGCTGGGTTAACTAACATTGGTCTCACAGATACTTCAACCTGCTTGGCTTTATTCCAACACCAGCTCCTTCTTTTAGGGTGTTTTAATTGATTCAGTGCTGTGTCCCTCAGTCTACCTTATAAATGCCTGGGAAATGTTGAAGAGAAATGTTTCACTGTGAGAAAACCAGTGCCAGGCTTACCAAGTGATTATTAGAATTGTGCTTGTCTGCTTCTAGCAGGGTTAACACAACTGCTTTCCATAGGAAACCCTCACTTTTGGTTCTCTTTATTTAGAAAAGGGCATGATTCTGTAGCTGTCATTTCATTAATTACCCTAGTGACCTCTATAAACACATTAGGAGTACAGATTGATTTAGTTTTTGGGGAGTTCCATGCAGAGTGGGAATGGCTCTGTTTACGAGCCCATACACAAGCAGTTCCTCAGATGTGAGAGTTGTGCTCTTTGTTTAAAACTTCAAGCAATCATTGCCTGGGCACAGTCAGAGAGCAGCTGATGAGCTCCTTTTCCTTTTGCTGGCTCAGGAAGTTGTGTCTCGGGTGTCAGATATCAGGAGCTGCCAAAACAAAGAGCAAATGAAGGCAGAAAGAGCTGAGTGTTTAAACTGGCTCTTAATGGGGCTGGAGATGTGGCAGCCAAGCAGTCCAAGTGCTCCCATTTCAGTCCTGGGAGTGGACTGTGCTACAAGACAGGGACAAGGGAGACAGGGTGTGACAGCACAGAAGGGCCCAGCCTTGTAGAAATGTGCCTTAAACCACGGATTTCTGGCTATTTCTGGCTTTCCTTTCTCTCCACTCACACAGTTCTTTGCTCTTTAGTTTCTTTCTGCATCACAACAAAATATAAAGGCTCACTGAAGCTTTTAGCAGAAACTCTGGGTTTTGAGGACTGACTAATAAAACACCAATACATAATACTATATACTAGTGCATATATATATGGCTTTTAGCAGAAACTCTGGGTTTTAAGGACTGAGTAATAAAGCACCAATATATAATACTATATACTGGTGTGTATATATATATACTATCCTATGAAACCAATATAATAATATATAATGAAACAATTCCCTGTGTCTTCTCTTCCTTTTTCTCCCATATCAAAATACTTCCTTAACAAAGGGGGACCTTTCCACAGGCACTGCAGCAACCCAAGTGTGGGGTGGATACTGAGCCTTCAGACAGAGCTCTCAGCACTGCCAGGGGCTGGGGCTGACACACAACCCCCAGTGCTGGGACCACAGGAGTTCCCTCATCATGTGCTCTGCTCTTGGGTGCTGGGGATGACACACCAGGATTGTGTTCCCTGCACAAGCCCTGAGTCATTCCTTCCCTTTCACAGGGGAAGAATCTTGCCTGTTCTGTGCTGTTTGTAGGGCAACAGGAAACCACTGCTGGGCAGGATCTCCACACTACATTTTTCAGCCTCTTTCGAGGCAGTCTGAGAAGAGTTTTGCTCACTGCTGACTGTCTGCAGCCAGAATTAGCTCTGGGCAACAGCAGAGCATTCTTGAGCAGGAAAACTGGCTTTTCATGCCCGAGGCCTGAGTTTTATTCTGGAGATTAAACTTGCTTTAAAAATGTCACGGGATTGATGGGTTGTTTTCTGATTTGAATGGATCCCCTCCAAGCACTGCAGGCCATGTTTGCAGCCACATCATTTGGGTTTTAAAAAGCTGTTGCATGGTGACATATGAGAACAACAAAAATAAGAGCTCTCAAGTGACTCGAAACTTTTGATCACATAGATTTTGCTGCAGTGTGGAGAGAAGTGGAGGTTTTAAAAATGACTGGAGGCAACTACCACAGATCTGTGGGGTTTTAACTGCACTGACAAAACTGATGTCCAATATCGAAGAGCGAGATTTGCCACCTCCAAATGATGGATAATTCGCATAATCGTAATTTTTGAAGTTCTTCTCAGTAAGTTTAGTCCAGGCAGGGCTTCATGCACAGCCCCAGACACACAGACTGTAACTCCTCTAGGGATGATGCTGGTTTTCCTGCCAAAGCTTAGGAAGTTGCTATTGAGTCTGATTTCTCTGACTTCGTGTCATTTTTTCCTCAGTATCAGATTATACTCTAATAAAATATATGATCTCTTCCTATAAACCTCGTTTTCCTTTTATTCTTGAGCTATCCAGGCTAAAATAACATTCCCACTGCAAACCAGTAGCAGGCATTGCAGGGAGTGCATCCCCTGCCCTGGAGTGAATAATTTCATCATGATTTCCTCCTGGATCTGACCCTCACACAGCTCAGCCTTGGGAATTACCCAGTCACTGTTCTTTTCTCAATAAATGCTGGTTTGGATCAGTGAGACACAAGAGGGAATGGGGCTCTGAAGCATCTCCTGCCTTCCTCCTTTCTCCAACATGTTCAGGCAGGCCCTGGGAGTTGGGAAATTCTGTGACAAAGGAGTGAAGGGACTGGATTCCACAAAGAGGAGCCTGAATCCCTCCAGCACCTCTTTTGTTGGGTTGCTGGTTCCCATGGCTCACGTGTAAACTGCAGCTCAGCAGCAAACAAACTCTTCACCTGGCAGCCCAGGGCACAGCCATGCCCTGAGGTGACATTTCTGCTATTTCTCTAATTATTCAGGTTGTCATCGATGCAGAAGTGAATTCTGAGAACTTCTAACTTGGTGTTTTTAACATCATGCAGTTTGTGCTGTTAATGGCACAGAAACCGAACCAGCAGAGGGTGTTTCTGGCTTCCCATTCCTGTGCCAAGAAAGCCTGGCTTGTTTAATTAGGGAGGTTCACTGAACTCAAATCCTTCCCAGTGCTGTCACTTGTCACTGACCTGAAGGAAACATGGCCCTGGGTGCTCTGTTTGGATAATAACAGCTAAGAAATGAAATGGCTAAACAAAAACTTGCACAGTCCAGGCCAGTGTGAGATCTACTAAGGAATAGCCAAAGAGGAGGAGCATCCCAGCAGATTTAGCAAAAAACCTGCTGGATACCAAGTGCTCTGATTGACATGATAAATGAGATAAATGAGGAGATATTTGTGCCTTTTGTTAAGTGGTGTTGTTGGGTTTTAATCCTTATTAGGAGAAGAAAAATGCCAAGCCACTGAAAATGACTGTATCAGTGCCTGGACATTGATGGGACTGACCCAGAATTCCCTGAAATCAGTGGAAATCTGCCCAAAGACTTCAGTGGGATTCAGATCAGGCCCCTCACCCAGCACAAGAATTCCTAGGCAGATTAAATGATTGGTCTCCTGGGTCACCAGGCAAGCCTAGGCATGAAGGGAGAGGGGAAAGGCTCAGGCACAGTTTCTCCAGTAACTGCAGGCCAGGAGCAAACACAGTTTCCCTAAACACTCTCTGGCAGGAGTCACCACTCCAGAATTGTTTGCAGTTTTCTCGCTTTGAAGGATTGAGTAAGTGGAATAATGAATCTAAGAGCAGCTCACTAGTAGCAGTCTTCCCCCTGCAAGCCATTTGGTTTCTGTGGGTGATGGATGACAGGCAATCTCTCCAGGTGAGCAGCTGAAGCTCATAATTTGCTATAAAAATCAGTCAGTCTGAGTGATTCCCATATGGAAAAACATCCTAGGGGACAATCTTCTTGGGGAAAAGCTGATTGCAATTGCTTTGTCTGTCCTGATCACACTCAGAAACATCATATGAGCTCCTATTTCATTGATTATGACATTAAGTCAGAGGGCAGAAGAAACCTCATATCTGGACATCCCAAACCCACACCTTTACTTAAATTTCTGTGCAGAGAATTATTTTTGACTGGGACAAAGCAGAAACTGCTTCCAATCAAAGCCACAACATTTTTAATGTTCGAGCACCACATACTGCTAATCAAATTTAAAATCATCAGTCTTTAGTGACTTAAGCAATCAAAGGCAAAAAAAGAAAATAAAAATAGTTGGTCTGGGGTGTTTTAAAATTGAAAAACAAGGGAAAGACAGCAAAGCTACCTGGGCTTGTTTTATGGAGTCTAAAAGCTATTCTGATAGCCCTGTCAATTTTCCTGCTGACGTTATCGAGTGTTGATGTCCCTTCTTTCTTCCTCCCTATTCCCAAGCCGTGATTTTCAGAGGGAGGGAAGGAGAGGAATGGTCAATACGTTGAGGTGAGCAGGTCAAAGGCTGGGGAGACCCCCAGAAAACAGGGAGAAAGGGTGAGGAGGGAGTTCAGTCTGTGCCTCCCACTGCAGCTCAGTGCCAGGAGCACAAGATGTTCATCCTTTTGAGCTCTTTGTCTCCTTGGGGTGGCTAAACCCAGGTGGAAGCCCCAGCATCCCCAGAGGGACACGCTGACCTGCCCCAAGGGCCACCACAGCCTGGACCACCGTCCCCTGGGGCAGGGTGGAGACCCCCTGGTTGTGTCCCATGGTCACTCAGCCCATGGAAACCTCCTCACAAGGAGAGCTCCCCATGGCCAGAGCCAGCTGGGAACAGCCAGCCCACTGCAGGAGCCTGGCTGGGTGGCCATGGTGACAGTGTACACAGAGGGCCAGGCGTGGGGCTGACCCACGGCCAGGCTGGGGACACTGCAGCCCAGGGGACAGGCTGGGACACTCCTGAGGATCCATCCCCAGGGAGACACTGCTGGCTCCTGTGCCTGCCATGGGCAATCCAGAGTGAAGGAGCTGTCCAGTACCCCCCTTCCATTAAGGCTTGGGAAGCATTTTCTCCTAAAAGCAGATTATTGTTGCAAGGTAAGCTGCTCGAGGGTAAGTCCTGAATTCTTTCTATGCGTTTTGACATCATGATGTCTTTGGGTGAAAGCTGTTTGATTTGTTTAATTTGCAGCCAGACTTGTCCTTGTAACCTCCCAGGCTCTGCCTCATTCCTGAATTAGCTGGATAACTCTCTATAAAATGGTTTTATCACGTTATTAATTGCACACACAAGGCATAATTGAGTCTAACCCCTTAGATAATTGATTCTAGCTCCTTACACACACTCAGTTTGTTCTGCAGAGCAGATTCACAAGTTTCTTTAACTACCACAGAGTAGTGTAAAAGGTTTGGGCAGCCTCACATCTGACTGACAGCACAACCTGTGCTCCTATATTCTTGCTGAAGTTCAGGGCACTACTGGAGTCCTGCCATCCTTGCTGTAGTTACATGCACTTCATTGTGAGAACCTTTGGGTGGCAACTGCACGAATCCCACATTACAGACCATTGACTCAACTGCCCCACCAAGCTACCAGCCAGGTATTTTGTTATTCACACTGAATATTTTGTCTTGACCCAAATTTGCAACTGTATTTGCCCTTCCAGCTCTGGACTCAGCTACCAGCAAGGACTCCATGCCAAGGTTTTCCCCTTCCCACTGTGGTGCAGTATAATAATTTCTATTTTTGTATTTCATTGCTTTGTCTTGGCACTCATGGAATGATCTTTGTGTTGCATTCACTGCAGTTTTTAATTATTAAGCTCAATTAATTTGTGGTATAAAGGCTTTGGATTTAGCAGAACAAGGGTGATATGACCAATGTTTTCCATTATTGTAAATTCCTTGTTATTCTAAAAGTGAGAGCGTATTAATATAATTACTGGCAGTGCTTTCTCTTTGTTCTAGGTTTGCATTCCCTGACCCCACGGGCAGTGCTTGGTTTGTAGGCAGTGTAATTAGCTGATTGTATCCATTGCTTCACAATCACTAACTTCACTGCCATCAAAACAAGGCACAGGATTCCCTGCTCCAGCCTCCGCCCAGAAAACTGCACTACAAATCCTCCTTTCCACATCCTTATTCCCACAGCAAAATTGTTAACAAGATCTATTCATTTGCAGCTTTATTTCCAGGATTTTACCTGTCCAGCAGAGATGGGGGGTGTATATTGGTACTATCAGGTGAAATCTCAGATTTCTTGGAGCTGGTGCTAAAATGCTTGGGAACTTTCCTGGACCAAGAGTGCTGTCTGTTGTGTTTAAACTGATTATCTTCATTGTTTATGCACCAACGTGGCTTTAAGATTTAATTTTTTTGGTTGCATCCTTTAGATTCTCTGCCAGATAGCGGGAAAATAATTTTCATTTACCTTACATGTTTTATTTAACAAGCTAGAGAGTGAAGGGGGGTTTAAGCAATGATTAAATATTAAAATCACTGGATAGCTAAGTGATTTTTGCTCTGACCACTTGGCTTGATGTTCAGGGAGTTTAATATGGAGAAAATAATAGTGCAAGAACCTGCAGTGGGAGGGTTTTTTTACCAAAATGTCAGTCTTTCTCTAAGTAGGGGTATGGAAGGCTCTCCATCAGCCTGGTTACCAGGCAGTGTAGTTAGCTGATTGCCTAAAGCAACAATCACTAGCCACACAGCCAGGTAAAGAGGTTTGGAAGGAAATCTCCGTGGGAATTGGGCACACTGGAGCTCTGATGGCACCAGACACACTGACCTCCTTCCAGGAGCACCAGCAGGCAGGCAGGACAGGGAAGAAAAGCAGAGAAACGTGCTGGGCTCCTGTCACACAGCCAAGAGACACCAGGGCATTTGCCAAGCCAGTTTTACTGGGTGATACACCTCACTCACCACTGGTTTGCACTAAAAACCACGAGAACAAAATAAAAGGTGTTTTCTCCTCCAAGTCTGTAGCCATCAGCTCCCATTCTGACTGTGCTTGTCTCAGCCTTACAGTCCAAGGCCTCTGTCCTCACATTTGCCTCCATTTATTCTTGTTGAATAAATAAAGCTGAGGCCCGTGGTGGCAGCTCTTTCCCATCCATGGAGAGGCTCGAGCCTGGACTTGAGTGAAAAAGTCCTGAAGACACTGATAAAAACCATTGGAGCCCCTATTAAGCAGCTGGGAAATCAGTGCTCCACACATACACCATCAATACAAGTCACACAAGGAAACTCAGACAACTACCATGAAGCTCTCTAAAACATTCTCAGCCTGACTCTGCAATTCTCCTTTTTCTTTTTTGGTCTAATTTTAGTAGAACATTCCTCATTTTTACTGAAAAGCCTGCAGCCTGGATTTGGGAAGGGGGCCAGACGAGAGCAATCTGCAAGAGGTGCAGAAAGGTGCTGAGCTCTGCAAGTCTTTCCTGCAAGTCAGCAATCCTCCCTGCCTAATTAATAATTCCAAAAGGCATCCCATCCATTACCATCAATTAGTCTGCTTTCTGAATTCTGGCTGGAGTAGCAACAGTTCCCTGAATCTTGCATTCCTTTTCTATTTTTTTTTTTAATTCAGTAACAATAGATGAGAGCCAGGGCTTGCAGCCATAAAGATGCCTGATTAATTTCAGTGAGTAAACGGCTTTGTACAACTACAAGCCTCACATAAGTCTAAATAAAATTAAAATTAATGCACTGAATGAAATAAGAATAACGTTCCGATCATTACCAGTCAGAGGTGTCACTTGGTGTTCAAATGCAGACTTTAAACTGGATATTCTGTTCCTGCAGCCCTGGGAGAGCAAACCCTGGAAGCTCTGCTGTCTGCACAGGGGATTATCCAACAAATTCCCTAAGCAAGGAGGATCCCATAGGCTGTGGGACACTGCAGGTCCAGATGGGACAGCAAGAAGCAATGAACATACGAGGTCAATGAAGTTTAGGCCAGCCAAATATAATTAATGGACAATTTTCCACCTCAAAATCACAAAGAGTGAGACAGTGTGTCTAAGTTTCTCAGTTTCGTGTGCCAGAGGGATCTGTACAGCCTGTCTATTGTTAGGGCTCTGATTTTTTCATTGCTGTTCATCCACTGAAACACTAAAACTCAGTTTATAACAAAGTTATGAAACCGGCTGCTCTGCTCCCTAAAAACCTCACAGAAACCAAATTTGAGCAATAAAAGGAAGAAGTCCATTTAGGGATTTTCATTATTATCAGTAGTGAACTCAAGATTTGCTGATATGCAGTGGTTTTGCTTGGTCTGGCCGGATGTTTATCAGGAGAATAAAATTCAGGAGTAAGAGGTCTGAATTATATTAATGCACTTCTTTCCTTCTGCTGTAAATCCCAAGATACAAAGCAGTGATAAATGAGTTGAAGGTTAAACATCTGTCCTTCTGAAGAACTACATATCTGAATTAATACAATTTCATTCCTCAGTTGCAGAGAGTAGAGCTGAAATTTTAAAGCTAAGTGCAGTGATTTGAGAAATAACTTGGAAAACAAGATTTCAAAGGATACTTTCAGAAATGACGTATTCTTGTCAGACAAAAAAGCCTCCTCTTTTCTTCCTCCCTATTTAAGCTCTTAACTTGGTTCATATTAAGCACTTCCTCTTCTCAAAGTTTATTAAAATGCTGAAGCAAGTATATCTGCTCCTCTCAAATTCTGTGCATTAAAGCTGGGTCTGGTTTTTATTTCCCTTTGTCTTCAATAGTCAGGTGCTGTTTGGGGGGAAAAGATGTTCTGGCTATTATTATCATCATTATTATTACAATAACCACTCAGTTTTATCCTAGACCAACATGTATTATATTGAGATTTAGGCATTAAAAGGCTGAAAGTCTGCTGCTACTATTCTGTGCTTCTTTACTTTCTATACATTTTCCATTTATTTCCAAATAGTGGTTAAGAGAAGGACATGGAAGCTTCAACATTTTCCAAAACTTATGAAGACGCTAATGTTGCTTTAATTCTGGTTGGAATTCAGAAAGTCAGGGGAAAGACCAGTTGACAAAGTGTTTCCCTATTTGTGAAAGAGCCAGGAAATATCAGAAAGCCTGTTCCTGTTTCACAGACATGACACTGCCTGAGTTCAGCTCCAGCACTTCCCTCCGAGATCTCTGACTCCTGGTGACCCGGAGCAGACTGTCCTCGTCGTGTTTTAAAGGATTTCCCTCTCCTGGAGATGCTGATTTCAGAAATACCTTCTCCCACCGAACTCCCAAGAGCCGCTCTAGCTGTTAAACACATAAACCCATTCATCTCCTATTTTAAAAGCCTCCATCCCGGCTTTGCCTGGTCCCTTTGGTGCTCTGCCCCTTTGCGCGTCCTGCAGAACGCTCTGGGAGCCCGAGCCATAAACCCCTCGGCTGGACGGGGACCCCGCGCTGCAGGAAACAGGTGCGGAGCCGCTTCCCGACCGCAGGAAACGCTCCGAGGGACCGCTCCGAGGGTTGTTCTTGCTGGAGGGAGAGATGCTCCCGCTGCCAGAGCGGCTCCCCGGGGGAGAGGCAGCCCCGCATCCCCGCATCCCTGTATCCCCGCATCCCCGCGTCCCCTCATCCCCTCATCCCCGCATCCCTGTATCCCCGCAGCCCCGCATCCCCGCATCCCCACATGCCCGCATCCCCTCATCCCCGCATCCCCGCATCCCCGCATCCCTGTATCCCCTCATCCCCGCATCCCTGTATCCCTGTATCCCCTCATCCCCGCATCCCCGGCGCGGGGAGGATGCGCCCCTGGGTGGGCTCTGGCTGTGCCCGCGGGGGCGGCTCCCCACGCCCCGGGGAGGGTGCGGGACAGCTATAAAAGCGGCCCGGGGGGACACGCAGAGGGATGAGGAGTTTGGAGAGGGACAGAGGGAAGAGCAGCGTGGGAGGCGCATCCCGACCGCGGGCGGTGCCGCTGCCCAAGTGAAGGGGCTGAGCCGAGCCCGCTGGCCCGGAGCCCGAGGAGGAGGAGGAGAAGGGAAGGAAGGAGGGGACGAGGAGGAGGAGGAGGTGTCGGCTCTCTCCGGGCTGCTCTGGCCGGGATTTGGGGCGATGCTCGCGGCCGCAGCGCTGTGCGCGGCCGCGCTGGGATGCGCGGCGGGGGCGCGGCTGCTCAGCGGTAAGAGAAGGGTTTGCGGGGTTATCGCGGGGGCATTGCGGGATGGCCGGCGCTGGGATCGCCCCCCCGGGCACCGAGAGGCCAGTCCGGCTCTGCCACGGCTCGCCCCTGGCGCTGGGAGGGTCGGGATGCAGGGGCATGTCGCGACATGGGGAGGGATGCGGGTGCGGGGGTTGCGGGCATGGGATGCTCGCGGGAAGGGCGGACCTGGTGATCTTGCTTTACAACTTCCTCAGGAGGGGCAGGCACTGATCTCTGCTCTGTGGGGACCAGGAACAGCGGCCAGGGAATGGTCAGAAAGTGTGTCAAGGCAGGGTCAGGGTGGATCTCAGGGAAAGGTTCTTCCCAGGGCAGTGGGCACAGCCCCAAGGCTGCCAGAGCTCCAGAAGCGCTTGGATGATGCTCTGGGACACAGGGAGTGACTCTTGGGGATGGTCCTGGGCAGGGCTGAGGGGTGGGCTGATGATCCTTGTGGATCCCTTCCAATGTATTCCATGGCTCTGTCTTTTGCAGCTTTAATGATTGTCTGATTTCCCCTTCTGGCTGCCCAGCAGGAGCCAGCCCTGCCCTGGGGGCTCGCTGAAGTCAGCAGACTTTGGGACAGATCCCATGAGGGCAGGGAGGAGATAAGGGGGAAACACAAGGAACCCTTTCAGGCCTGCTTACAGCTGCATGTACAATGTCCTCTGTACTTAAACTGTATTGGAGATCCTAACGAGCAGTACTCAGCTGCAATACATTTCTTCCTTCGCTGAAAGTAATGACAAGTTTGGCAGATAAGGCAGAGAGTTTCTGCCAGTTAGTGGGAAAAAAAAGCATTCATATATCCCAAAGACCCTGAGTGCAGCTTGTGACAGCATTTCTAGACAGTTAGTGTGGGTTTCTAATAACAATGTGCCATCTGTGTTTTTCTTATGCCTCTCACAACAGCAGTGGACATTTCCCTCAGAAGAGGTAAGGGGGCTTTGCCTTTTTCACCAAGCCTGTATGAGTGTAAAGTTCCCAAGAGAGACACATGTGAGGCTAGAAATGTATTTTCTAATACTGCTGTTGTAGTGAAAAGCTGTTCTGGTTGTAACTTCTGTGTAAAATGTTAACAAACTCATTCTGACTACTTAACTCTTCAAAAGTTCCAGTGTGAAAGGTCTTTATACTGTCTTGCAGTGGCCTTGTAGGAATGTATAAGAATAAAGCAAAGCCAGCAGATATCCCATGGAGGGGTTTATAATGACCTGTCCTCTCATCCCATTTGTTCTGAGTACATTACAAATGTTGCTGAATGTCTTTTCTTCTGTAAAAACGTAGGTTAGCAGATTGTCTGCAAAGAAATATTTACTGAGTAAAACAAAACTGTTTGTTTCCACAGTCTAAATATTGGGACTGCTCTGCTGAGAAACATACAAGTGCATAATTTTAGATGATGTGTCTTTTCACTTTGATCTTTCCTTGTAACCAAAATAAGCTGCGCTGCTTCTGCATGAGAAAGTCCCTGGCTTCTGACAGCCTGAAAACAGACATTGTTTACTTCCTGGGCAGTTCCACGGAGCAGAGCAATGCTGAGAACTGGGCTGTGGGAACACGGCTTGTTCTGCTCAGCAGAGACGCTGAAAACCCAAAGTGGAGGTTTAGAGGAGATATTGATAAGAAATCCTTCCCTGGGAGGGTGGGCAGGCCCTGGCACAGGGTGCCCAGAGAAGCTGTGGCTGCCCCATCCCTGGGAGTGTCCCAGGCCAGGTTGGACAGGGCTCGGAGCACCCTGGGCTAGTGGAAGGTGTCCCTGCCCATGGCAGGGGTGGGACTGGATGGATTTTAAGGTCCCTCCCAACCCAAATCGTTCCATGACTTTATGACACTGCAATATACACTCAATAAAACCCTCACATACACCCTGGAAGATAAATTCTTGCTACCTCTGGTTGTGTAAGGGAATCTTTAATTTTAGACACTTAGTTGCTTGAAAATAATAAATTAAAAGAAAAAAGCCTCTCTGAACTCTTGCAAGGGAGCTATGCTTTAAAAAGTTTGGATATGTGAGCTTGTTCTCTGGCACAGCATTGCTTCTTTGGGGGGAACTCCCAGGACCTGCAAATCCCATTAAAATCCAGGGGAGATAAGAGCAGGACACAGAAGGGCAGGGCTGTGCAGACCAACCAAAACTGTTTGATGCACTAAGAAAACCTTGGAGGTGCCATGTACCATTCCAGTAACACGAGAGGCTTTTCCCTGTGTTGTGCCTTGCCTAGAAACAGTGCCAAGCTCATGCAGGTGGCACTGTCAGCATTCCCTTTGGGCCCTGCAGGTGCAGTTGCTGCAGCAGGTCTCTCCCCCTCTCTGCAGGACAGACAGTGTGCCGCCGTGGGACACAGAAACCCTGCTACAAAATAGTGTATTTTCATGATGCCTCCCGCAGAACCAGCTATGAAGAAGCTCACCTGGCCTGCAGGGCTGATGGGGGGCACCTGGTCAGCATTGAAACAGCAGCAGAGCAAAGGCTGATCGAAACATTTATTAGGAGTCTCTTGGCTTCGGATGGAGACTTCTGGATAGGGCTCAGGAGGAAAAAGGAGGAGGAGGACAACAGTACAGAGTGCCAGAGCTTCTACTCCTGGTCAGATGGCAGCTCCTCCAAGTTCAGGTGGGTACCTTTGGGTGGGACTGGGAGGCAAAGGGGTCAGGGAGTGTCACCTGCCTTCAGCAATCCCAAAGATTCTGTCAAATGAAGCAAGCAGTGTTGTCCCAGCTGCCATTTGTGATCCTTCCCGTCCAGGTATAAGGTTATCCTACTCTGGAGACCTTTCCTTTTTTGCTCTATATGACACCTGGAGTGTCTAGATTGGGCTAAATTGGCAATTTCTGACACCCAAAAGGAGGGGAAAGAACAAGTGATCTGGTCTTAAAAAATCTGATGAGGCAGCTACATAACACATGCTTTGCCCTGAAGGTTCCTGCCCTCCAGGTCCCCTGGTGTCCTGAGCAATGGGCTCTTTCCCTTCTGCTCGCTGAAGGAATGACTTTTCTTTTCCTGTGACACACTTAAATCTGAGAGCTGCAGGATTTCTTGTAGACACGGAAAGTTTGAGTTTTCACAGCACTTGTTAGGTTTCTGCCTCTTTGTCTTAAGGCAAGACAAACCACAGCGTTTGTTGCAATTAAAATATAAAGGCAACAGCATTTGCACCAAATTGCATTCTTCCTGTTGGACGTGTGTAAAACCACCTTGCTACTGTGACCTTTTTGCTTTGGGAGCCCAGAGGGTGTTTTAGTGGCTCTGTGAAGAAATGAATGAAACAGAACTGGGTTTAGTACTGTTTGGTAATTAAAGTTTCTCCTGTGGTTCAGATATTGGGGGTGGATAAAGGGAAGCTGGAGCCAGATCTGCTGCTAAGAAACAGGCACAGCTTTATTGCCTCTCATTGGTGAGACACGGCTTATTTATGCTAAATGATAAAGCCAAGGAAAACAGCAGGGGAGGAAGGAAGTGAGGGAGGAATACAGCATTGGAATGATTGAGAAAACACTGCTCTAACACACAGGGGTATCTTCCCATGTGGAATACCTTGGGATGTCTGGAATGATTTCTATTGTATGGGTCAGCGTGGCATGCAGAACGTGGCTTGTTCCAAGATCAGTGGGTACTGCACAGTTGTCAAAATCAGGTCAGAGTTTCTCTGAGTTACAGAAGATGCCTCTTCAATAACAATTGTATTACAGAGTGCTAAGCCTCCTTCCTGTGTGCTCCTTGGAAAAGCCTGCACAGTTGTCTAGTGGTGAAGTTTATTATTAGAACAACAAAAAAAAATGATCTGCAAGACTGTGTTGGTGCATTTCTAGACAGAGAAAAGCAGATCCTGCTTTAGCTTTTTCATTTTCTCATTAAATAGGTGTGGAAATTTTGCAGGCAATGAGGCCAGAGAGCAAAAATAACTGTGATAGATGATTTTGCACAGATCTAACATCGTGGGGAGAAATTCAAGCTTCTCCTGAGCTTTTATTCAGCCTTGCAGAAGAGTTTGAGGCAGTGAGGTGCTCAGCCCTTTGCTCCTGGGTGTTTGTTCAACACCTTGGTGGCTGAGTTTTCTTGGAAAAACAAGAATCCCAAGAATAAATAATTGCATTGTTCCCCCTTTTACCCCGTGGAGGTGTGGGGTGCTGGGTTGTGCCCTCTGTGCTCTGCTCCCACCCGAGCTCCTGGGAAGTGACGTCAAGCCGTCCTTGCCATGTTTGTTGTGTTTTCTCAGGAACTGGTACGTGGATGAGCCATCCTGTGGGAGTGAGATCTGTGTTGTGATGTACCACCAGCCATCTGCCCCACCAGGTGTCGGGGGTCCTTACATGTTTCAGTGGAATGATGACAGATGCAACATGAAAAATAACTTCATTTGCAAATATTCTCTCGGTAATGAGTCATTCGGTCCTTTGAAAAGCAACCCCCAGGGGAAGGTATGAGGAGACTGCAGTGACAGATAGGGAAACCCTTTCTCAGCTTCACTGGAAAGATCTGGTGGGAGATGGGTATCTGGAAATTTATGCAAGTCCTGGGGGAAACTGTCTTGGTATCTAATATCTGTAGCGACTTGTGACTTGTATAAATTCTCAGAGGATTTTTATGGAGTGTTTGAGGTCTCAGGTGGGGCCTGGAGGAGAGAGCACTAAAGGATGGTCTTGTTGTTAGACTGTGTTCAGCACACTTGGTCCCCCCACTCAGGCTTATGAGGAAATGGTGTATTTCTCTTTTTCCTTTTAGAGAAGCCAACAAGTGCTCCAGTGGAGAATTCTCGGAGAGGTGAGTTGGATTTGTTTGTTTGGGGATTTTTTTTAAATAATATGTTAACTTCCAGTGGAAATACTGTTTCCTCCATTCTCAACAGAGGGAAAACTGACTGAGCAAGAAACCTCCCTGCAGTTTGCACTTTCCTTGTGCTATTCCCTGACCCATTCTGTAGGAACAGTGCTGTTGATGCAGTATCTGGGGCTGCTGGTTGTGCTGCAGGGTTTGAAGCACGAGAGGACCGACCACATCTTTGCAGCTCTCACTTCCTTCAGTCTCCTCACCCTCACTCCTTATGATTCTTAAGCTGTTTCCAAAGAAATAATCTGCAACATTAACTAAGCTGCTTCTTTCCAGATGTTGCCACAGAGCCCTGGAGCCCAGTATTGCCAGAAGAACGTCGTAAGAAAGGTGGCAATGTGACAGCTGTGGGAGCCAAAGGTATGTGGTGCATCCAACACCTGGCCTGTTCTCTCCCTGCCTGTGCAGATCCACATTGCCACATGTGGCTGCAAAACAGATTGACACAAAAGACTGTACATATACAACTGCCTCTGGAAAAAAAAAACCCACAACTTCCCTCAAATCTTCACAGTGCAAACCTGAAGTGATTGCTTTGGGCTACCAAAATGTTCAAAATGTAAAGCTGAGCAAAGTGTTCTGGGTCTGAAAAAGGTACTTTTACTGAATCACTGTTGAGTGGGTAAATTGTTAATGTTTTATTTGTAAGTGCATCATTAACTATGAGAGACTTCCAATTTCTTCTTACACTGACTCATTCTTACCCCTAGAGCCTGTCCAGAGTCTTGCCTACATCCTTATCCCCAGCATTCCTGTGCTGCTTCTCCTGGTGGTCATTACAGCCATCTCCTGTTTTTGGCTTTTTGTGAGGAGGTGAGTGGCACTTCTTTGTCAAAATCAACTGTGATACCAACTCCTGGCAGTAATCCTGCAGCCAGTTTTGGCATAGCCTGTAGGGTGCCCTGCAGAGGGCTGCTTCCAGCCAAATAAATGTTTGAAAAGTGGCATGAATGCTCCAGGCAGAGTTATTTTCAAATAAAATTTAAAGTAAATTACATTATGCCATATTGTTGTGTTCACAGATACAGTAGTAAGGGAATGGTGAAAATAAGAATGATTTTGATGTGTTAGCACTTCAGCTTTCTTATTAAAGGTTTGAACTATCTAATGTTCCCCTTCAAAAGTGAAAAATGAGTTAATGGAGATAAAAGAACATTGATTTGGAGCAAATAATGCTTATCAATAACCTCTCCTTGCTTTTCCTGGGTGCACAGTAGCTCTGGTGAGGTGCTGGCTGTGGTTTTGGGATTGTCAGAGTCGGGTTTTGCTGCTTCAGTATCTCAGCTGGGTACAGGTGCTGCCGTGGGGCCATCCTGGGTGTGCAGCCTGGAATGACCCCCAACACCCACCTTCATGCCAAGCCCAGGCTCTGAGTGTCAGCTCTCCTCAAGGGGCACTGCTAAATTACTCTAAGAGGTGTGGGGGAATGCCCTAACCTGGGTTTGGGTGTTT